>JZKD02S1883316.1:44605-54969 GCA_000966675.3 Picea glauca
TCGACGGCGCTCCTCAAAATAGTCACGACCGTGACCCTGACGTCTCCCTTTGAAGTCTTTTCCATCTTCCCGTGCAGGCGCGCACGACGAGGTGCGGATGCTCCTGCATCACATTTGCATTCTGATTAAGAAGACATTGAAGCAAGTCCCTCCGAACTCCAAAGTTTAGCTGATACACAAAGAAAACATGTGTCTGAACAAAGATGCCCAGTCCTGTAAAATTATTGTAGTAGGAGAAGAGAATAGCACCATGTCTAGTCTCATGAACTTGAGAGTATATAGGATTTATACTGAGATTTATGATTCCATTGTTAGTTAATGGAGAATGGAAGGAAACCAATTGCCCCAAGTAAAATTTGGGTCTGATCCTAGAGTATGGTGTAATGGTTTCTTCTACTCTATCACGTAGATGCCATATGGAGTTGTTATATTGATAAAACATAAACAAGAACAACAAGGTGGAAAATGATCACTAGCCAACACTTATTGTATTCACTCCAATGTTACATATTTATAGTACAATGGGTGATGCCACCTCATAGAGAGATTTGCTCTAGATCCTAAAATCATGCATGATGGCTAGGCTAGGCAATCTTAACTAAATCATTAGTCATCACTTGAGGATATATTACTAATATCCTAAATGAATAATACAAATATAGGTGACAAATTAGACTTAGTGATTGGTAAAGGTAAGCCATAGGCTAACAATCCCCCCCTCAATTACAAGTCCGATCAATAATACCAACAATAAAGCATAAACTGGTATCAATTTCAAGTCTTCATACTAAAACTCTTGTGCTGAGCCTCAATGAAGAACTGCTTGAAAAATCACCAATCTGGATGGTGAACATGTTCATTTGAAATGAACTGGAAGAGAGCTGAGATATGGAAGTAAACAACTGCAATATCTGAACATTTCCTGATTTCTTGACAATTTGGTCATTTTGCCAAGCATTTGAGCTAGAAGAATCTGATGTCTTCTACTAATTGGTGAATATGTAGTATCACCACTCTAATATCAGTGTATCACTGAACTTCTCTCTAAATTTGTGGTTTGGGATGACCACTAACCAATTGATACCATCTATTTGATGATTTTTGGATAACCACTAACCAATTATGACACTTTTAGGTGTCTAATAACATCCCAATGTATAATGTGTATGATTCAATTGCAAGTCATTGAACCATAATCCTGCCAAATTTTTCCATCTCTGGAAAATATCACTATGTAATCATGTGATTCAGGATGCATGCAAATTGTTTACTTAATGTAAACTCCAATCTGATGAGAGCGAACCAAGAGAAGTGAATCGGCTTCTAGTCTGACACATCTCTGAAAAATGCCTGACAACTCAATCAAATGCCAAGCTACAATGCAAAAGGATCCTCTTGTCCTCTACTAGCTTGAATGACCATCTATGTGAACCAAACATCCACATCATTTCTCTCAAAATTACAATTAAGATACAAATTATGTATGATTCAAATTAAAATTATTGAACCGTAATTCTGCTAAAGTCTGTCACCTACAGACCGAAGTTGCCCATTTGGAAAATTTCATGCCCATCTGGCATACTTGATGTTTGTTGTTTTTGAAACTTTCTGTTTGACAACCATCTTCAATTCCATCATCAATTCCCCCCTTTGTCAGCTAAAAGGAGAGACCACAAGTGGTTTCATGAATCATCTTCACTGGAATTTTTAACTCCCCCCCTTAAGGTGCATGAGTGTTACATCATTGTATTCCCTCCTTCTATGCTAAAGAGAGTACCATACTTGTTCCATTTGAGTACAACACAAAGTGGGCATGTAGAAAAAACCACATGTTATCTCATCCCGTGAGGGCCATGCTCGAAAGCTACGCCATAAGGGGACCACTTACGCGAGGTACAAAAATGTTATGTGCTGCAAGGATTAGTCTTTACTCGAGATTGAATTCTTCGGTAAGACTTATATAGTCGCTTGGTTGTTGATGACCAATGCCAAGGCTCAATCCACTCATAGTGAATATTCAATCTTGGAGGTTTCTTTAGTGTTGAACATTTGTCTGAAGAATGATTATGCTTTCCACAATGCTGACAAGGATGGAGATCAAAACAATGATTCACCTTGTGACCAACTCGATTGTAATGTTGGCATTTATCATTTTGATGTTGAACAAGAACATGTGAAAGTGAGTCTTCTTGAAGGAATCCAACACTTTGGAATTGGATTCATCTGGAATAATCGAGAATATGAAAGGTAACTTCCTTGTCATATCCAAGTCCTATTATATTCTTGTTGTAGATGATTTCTTTCCAAGGTCTGATGATGGGCTTGGAAATAGTATTCTGAACCTGTTGCTTTGAAATCCGTGGAAGTGGATTTACTTCATGTTGTTGTAGCATTGAAAGGTTTTCTTCACTGAAATCAAAAGAAAACTCTTGAAATGTAGGTTCATGAATAGATTCAACTTCGTCTGAAACTGATTCTAAAGTTGTATCAATGTATTGTTCCTTCACTGACTATTGATAAAAAACATCATCATCATCATCATCATCATTATCATCATAGAGAGGGTTGTGTTGAACAAAAACTAGTTCAGAACACTTCACTCGCTGTTTATTTTTGAGATTAGTCAACTCATCATTCAATAGCTGGGATAGAGATTGAAGAAGTCTAACTTTAGCTTGCATCACTTGCAAACAAGTTAGCACTGATTGAAGAGTTTCTCTATTCAATATCACCGTGTTGTCTTCAATGTGTTTAGAGTGTTCAATAACTCTAATAATTCTATACTTCGAGCCATTTCAAAACACTATAGGAGGTCTCCTTGTGCAGGTAGATCCTGATTACAATTTGACTCGACAGAGGAAGTCTTATATGCAACTCGCTCACTTGAATCACTCACTTGAAATTCACGCTCACTTTAACTTGCTTGATTTCTTCCAAGAAGTTGAGGGTGTTAGATACCATCGAAAATGCACCCAAAACTTTGATGTTTACAATTATTTGAGTTTCAAGTACTCAACCTTGTCAATTTCGACTCAAAATGACTCTAGGGTGTTGGGCTCAGCCGAAAATTCACCCAATACAATTTAATGTGATTTTAATAGTGACACTTACAAATAAAATATTGCAAGTACAATTCAACTTGATCAAGTAATCTTACAACAAACATTTTTTGCAAGTTACAATTCAATTTCAAATGCTCCATGATGTGTTGAGTTCAAATACATTGATTTTTCCATTGCTGATGTGGTTGAGGACTTGAATGCTTGAATGTGCACTGCAGATGCTTGATCACATGTTCTTGATTATAAGTGCTTCACTAGCATTAATTGTGTGCTTGAATTAACTTGCTTGTACCCAATGTATGATGCGTTAAATGATACATTACAAGTGTATTTATGTCAGAGCTAGACATTAAAAATCATAAAGTAACAATGCAAATATTCACCACAACACACTACTCAAGGTGTATCTAAGATCCCCTTATTAAATTTCAGGCTGATATACAAAACAGAGAAAAATACTTCAAACCACATACAATGGGAAGGCTACAATATAGTTCATCCTTTACCATGCTTTAACAAGGCTATCAATTCATAACATTATTTTTCTTCTGCTCTCAAAGACTTAAGAAAACAATAAGAGTTTTCTCAAGAAAATATTGTCTTATAACTTTCCATAAAAAAACCCTTTAGTTCTCTTTTAACTCCCCCTTTATCACTTTTATGTAAAAAGTGAAAATATCATAAAGTAGTAATACTTCAAATTAGATTTAAAAGTAAATTACTTAAAAAAAACTTTCAAAACATATATAAATATGCTTTGTATATCCCTTTTACATACCACTCTTAAACTTCAAGAAGTGATTTATGAAAATATGTGCATAGTTTTGTTTTATATGCAGAAATCATAAATGAAATCTAATTAAAAACTGTGCATTGAGATATCAAAACAAAAGAGTGAAATTTAATACCCTTTGTTTTAGTTGATGAGATTTAATATTGGACTTTAGCAAAAGTAGTGCACCATTGACGTGGAAAATAAGAGAGAGATATTAACGCAAGACACTAGGCATACCCGTGAAGGAGCAACCAATTTGTGTTTAGGTGTTCTTTGCAGATCGCAGGCTCGTGGATCAGATCAAATCTTCATTGCATGAATCTTCTGGCTGGGTGCTGTTGATTTTGTTGCTACGTATTTGGCTGATCTAGATTGGCGAAAACACCATGCAGCCTGTTCTCATCACTCTAGCTGAGATTGCAGTAAAACAATTACAGGCTCTCATGACAAAGTTCATGCGCCATCCACAGATCTCAGGAATAGGGATTTGCATTGGAATAATATCTGGGCATGAACAATTTCGATGTTGGAAGAACACGCTTGAAGAGAACATTCTCAAGCTTTTTGGATTGTTCGTAATCAATATGCATTATTGTTTTGAAGCGTGCAATAATGCATATCCTTGTATCGCTCAAGTCAAATCTCCTCCAAGAGTTTTTCAGCTATGCAGAGATCAACCATTTGGAGATATACCACAAAGAAATCTGCCATCTAACGATATGCCACACATAAATATGCCACCAATCTGTCCATCTAGCAAATGATTGAATCAACAATCTGATCCATCCAATGACCATTAATTCTCCAGCAAAAACAGATCTAAAAATAAATTCTTCCAGTTCACAAATCGTTGCAAATGAAAATAATTGATGAAGCCATTTTTCTAATCCATCTGCAGAATAGCTTCCAATCACATCAACATTCAAAGGCTTGTAGCAGTTGTTAAATATACAGAAAAACAGAAAGAGAATAATGAAGGAGCACATATCAGAATCTTCCCTTTATTCTAGGTGAATGCCACGTGCATGCTGCAATATTGTGTTGGGACGGATGTATGACAAATCAAAATATTGTGATGGGATGCACGTTCAGATATTTCTCCCGCAAACTCGAGAAAGATCTGGATTTTCTTGTGAAGTGACGTTTGTTCTCAAAAGAACGGGAAACGGAGAGCTTCACTCCAAATTTAAGGTCCACTGAATTTGTAATGCACGTTGTCCTTCGAAGTTGCATAATGTTCTTCTAAGGAATTGGGTAGTTTCTCCATCCATGAATTGGAGTGCCATCCAGAAGTACAAAATAAAGTATGCCCTCACAATGATAAAATCCAGGCCTTCCCATAATGGACAAAAGCCAAGCAAATCATGGTTACATAGGATGGAAAACTTAGTCATTCGCCTTGCACGTAAATTAGAAGGATCAAACCCGTAAAGGCTCGATTACAAGAATAATCCCTTAACAACAAATGCCCAAATAGATCGTTGCACTTTCAAGTAGATTGCTGCACTGTTTTGGATCGATCTTGCCAATTTCTCCAACCTCTTTTGTCTATGCCTTGTTAAATTTTGACTCAAGAACTCAGACATGCAATAACTAAATCTAATTTTGCTTCTCGTTCTCGTGGACCTTCTCTTTTGAATGTTTCACAGGTTGTGACTGGTATTCCTTTGCTTAACGTGAACTCCCAATGAACTCACTCAACCACGGTGATACGATTTGGTTGAAAGTAGTTATGGAACATGCAGTGCTCTATAGACCGCTAATCATACAGATTACTAGTTTTTGCAAGCAGTCTCACTATCTGATGAAAAATCCCATAATCGCATATTCAAAAGAAGGGATTAATTCCAGCTAGGTAAGAGCATTGATGCAACAGATTAGATCGTGCCATAAAAGTTTGTGGAGGGCATGTCTATGCCAGCGTTAACAGATTTGGAGCTTTGTGTAATGACCATGATATTTTTGAAGGGGACAATACAGTTTTGCTACAACAAGGGTTGATCTGAGATACTAAAACTTAACCAGAAACAATGCTTGTTTGATTTTCGTCAGCGCAGATTGCTAGACAACTATCATTGTGTACATCATTGGTGCATATTGAAGCAAATGTTAATTATTATGAAATGTAGATCTACCTCGTAGATTGCTTCGATTTCTCGTTTGCCACACCAGATCACAAAAACAACCACATAAAATCGTGTGAAGGCAGAAGAGTGTTTGCTTGAACACCAAATTGTTCCAAGCTCTCGCTTCTTATCTTTTAATTTAACAACATGTAGAATGTCTTTAATCCTTGTGGGTGGATATTCTTTGTAGCTACCAATCTTGAATAGCGATCTCTCCTCTCAGGACAGTAATAGCGCTTCCCCATAACATTGCATCCTCTCTCATATGATGGCTTCATTTTTTTTATAGGCTACAAAATCTGTACACTACTGTACATTGTGCAACAAAGTTTGAATCACGAGTGTACTATGTCTCGACTCTCTTTATTTTCATTGCACATTCCAAAGATTATGTATCTTCATTTTGTTGGTGTGAGCAACATCTGTCATTATCACCATTTCTTCAACATGGCTCTAATACTAATTGATAAAACATAAACAAGAATAATAACATGGCGGAAACACTTATTGTATTCACTCCAATGTTACATATTTATAGTACAATGGGTGATGCCATCATAGAGAGATATTTTCTAGATCCTAAAATCATGCATGATGACTAGGCTAGGCAATCTTAACTAAATCATTAGTCATCACTTGAGGATATATTACTAATATCCTAAATGAATAATACAAATATAAGTGACAATTTAGACTTAGTGATTGGTAAAGGTAAGCCATAAGCTAACATATATTTGATCCAAAAAAAATGTGCTTGGCCTGAACTTGAAGTAGCCATGGCAAGCTATGTTTCAACTCCGTCTCTTGCAGCTCGCAATGGTTGCCTACTCATAGTTGGAAGGATGATTAGAAACCTTGATAAAGCTATATAAAAAATACATGGGCAGTAATGTTAAATCTTGGACCGAGCTCCAACGGATGCCTCTGAGTATGTGTTCAGAGTTCATGGCTCCTCTCACATGTTATTCTCCATTGGTATGTTCTACGATACGGGATTGGCTGTGCATTGCTACGCATCTAAGCCCACGTACAATTGCTTTCAATTTATATAATAACACATGGAAAATTATTCCAATTTGTCTCTTCACATGTGTGTTTGTTTAGAATCATGGAAGGCGGGCTAGACTTCCCGATTGAACTCTTCCATGGCCTTTTTTTTGAATCCAAACAAATACTTTCTTTCCACTTTTCTGGATTTTCTTTGATATGACAATGACTATGGTTTGATGGATACGTCTTCTATTCATTTTCAATAGAGAAATTCATGGGGTAACTTAAAAATAGTATTACCCATCTGAAATCAGCACGTTTAGTTGAAAAGGGCATTGGATTATACCGGAAGAAACACATACAACATGTGTGATAATTTATTCACTAGATTAAATACAATAAAAGTAAGGGAACTAAGATAATAAAAAACAATAAAATAATATTTCAATAAAAGTTTAAGGGAACTAAGATAATAATAAAAAAAAAATAATATTTTTGAGATTAGGTATTTAGTAAACCTTAATACATTAAAACAGTACTTATAAACGACTTTAATGTTAATTTCATTTTTTTTTCAATTTCCATAGACTCTAAAAGAATATTTATAATATTAATAATCATATTTTTTTATTTTTTCATTGACAAAATTAATTATAAATAAAAAATAATAAAAAATCTTTATACATTAAAAAAGACAATTATAAGCAATTTAATAAGTTATTTTTCATTTTTCATTTTTTCTTCAATTTAGTAAATTATTTTTCATTTTTTCTTCATTGGTATGTGTACATTTGTCACATACCCACTACAACATAATAAAATTTTCATTTTTTTTTTCCTCAAGGGACAGAATCCCTGAAGTCCTACGGGGGTCTAGTGTAGGCTAGTTCTTCCCTGTTCACCTCCCTGTGATCATCGGTTAGGACCACAGGACAAACCAACCAGGCGCCTTTTCGTGTTTCGCGAGGGGGCTTTGGAATGAAACATTGGCCGTAGATCTGGACGCACAGATTTTGGCCGTCCAAATCTACCCTCCGCTTAGTGACAAAGCACTAGATCCCTTTCTTTAGTCCCTAGTTTGATAGGACCACATACGCGCCTAAATGCAGGCGCCTTTCACAACTCGCGACCTCGCGAGTCGTGAGTCGAAGACCCTCGAATTTTCTTCACAAATCACCGATACCCGAGATCACGAAATGGGTATAGCTTCCTTCTATCAGCATCCTCTGCGCATGACCGCCGACTAGGCTAAACTCTAGCTCCTCTCGTTATTCGCCGCTTCGTGAGTTTAACGGTTGAACTCTCGTTCCTCCCTTATGCGATTCTCCGAGACTTGAAATTCAGCGAAGGTTGACCTTCCCTTCGCACTGCTCACAACTCGCCCCTTTGGGAGTTGTAGCGTCGAATCTTGGCTCCTTCCCTTCATGAACCCTCGAGAAGCGATATTTAATTTTCCCTCTTGCGTTCTTGCTACTCGCGACTTCGTAAGTCCAAGTGTTGAGATCTCATGCCCTTCTCCCATGAATCCCCGAGACACGAGAAGTCAACGGAGCATTGAATCCCTTCTCTAGGTGATGCGTGTCCACCCGTCAATCACGCGGGCCCCACCTTGAAGTTTTTCCATGTGTTCTCTCGTGCTCGGCTCTTGGCACTTTGCTACTCGCAACTTGGAGCACCCAACCTTTGGGATCTTACCTTGCAAACCTCCAAGTTTGTGAGATCCTTGGATCTCTGCCACTTGTCCTCCTCGGATGGATGGCTCAGATTCGTTTGTCCCTATTCACGAGGGCTTAACCCTCATCTATCTCCCTATAGATCTAATGACTGTCGAGTTTTCTAGCTAAGATCTGACGGTTCAGATCGGTCCCGATGCCGCGCCCTTTCCCATTACTCCTTGGGCGTGGAAAAACCAACAGTCCAGATGTTCTCACGGACCCTGGGGGTCTACGATTCCGATTTCCTCGCTATTCACGAAGATAGAGGAAAAAGGGTTAAGGCAATTAACACCCTCATTTATTCCTTCGATTTAACAGTCGTGAATGACTGCAAATCCCTTGACAGGATCTCATCCATTGATCAATACTTATCCCTACGCTGCTACTTCAGGATATTAAGAGGGTCATTCCTCTTTGTACAGGTATTAGCGTCAGAAGTCACTCCTGGATTGCTTGTAGGAGCAGAGCCCGATACCCATTAGTTTAATGTCATGATTTGTTTATAAAGGGATGATCAAATGAAGATAAAGGCTCGAGGAGATATCACTCTAACTTAGGGACTAGGTCTAGCATGTATGGAACAAAGGAGGTCTTGATCTAACTTCAACCAGTGGGTTGATTAACGATGAGCAGGTGGAAGACTTGGTAAGAAAGGTGAACAAACAACTTTGGGCAATGGGCTTTCAGCGGTTTGCAGAAGAAAGACTCTAAATGAAAGATCCTCTTGGTTCAGGGTCTCAAGAAACTAAAAAGGGGACTTGACTGGATCCTCCAATTCCAAGTCACTCAGCGCTGAGAAAAACACAAGGACTGATTAGAACAATGTAACTGCTACAGTGATCCTATCCAACATCATCCTATAACAACTACATTTCAACTGGACCCTCCAATTTCGAGCTGTTCTAACACAGTATAAAAAAGATGTACAAGAAACTCGCATTCATAAGGCAAGAAGTCTCAAAAGTCTATACATAACCAGAGTATCAGTGCTTCATTAAAGCTTTACAACCGGGAGCTTTTCTCAACCATCGATCCTTTACAAAATGGAAAAAATGCCTACATATAGCCAAAACAAAACAACAGCAGCGGAAACGAGAAGCTGCATTAAAAAACTTTGCGTTTGCACGTCTTCTGACAGTCTGCACATGCAGACTCTGGATGATCGCGCACTTATGACAGACGCAATGGGACTCCTGACTATCCTGCAGTGGTTTGACAGATGCAATCTCCTTCAGGAAGGACTATCAGTCTGCTTGTACGCTTGGTCCTTTCCTGGCCTTCTATTTATGGAAGAAGATGATGTTCAACCACCTTCACGGCAATAATAACTGCTTCCTTAGGATTGGGAATGACCTCGGTCAACTCTGCCCTCTGGGACGTGGAAGACCCCTCGCGCTGCCACCTGGAACAGTTGGACAGTCTGATGGATAAGGCGTGGAGGAACTGACACGCTTGACGCGGAAGGGGAAAGGGAGGTGATGGCGTCAACAATGTGAGGGTGAGATGAGAGGTGATGATGTGGTAGAAGATAAGAGGGTCTAAGGATGGGTGCGGTAGCGAAAGGCTGTCATGGAAGGGAGTGGGACACATGGCAGGGGACGAGGAGGCTCGAAAGGTGAGTGGATGATGAGATGGGGGGAGGGACCACATGGACCAGAAGAGGGAAGGTGGACAGATGTCGGAGGATGAGGAAGGG
>JZKD02S1883316.1:68920-97646 GCA_000966675.3 Picea glauca
GGGTGTTGTATCTTCATTTTCATTTTCCTTCATGTCCAAATAACTTCATCAATCTTGTGGTCCAAAACCCATGACTAGGGTTGACATCAATGACAACAACCAATCTTCCAACAAGCCATGCATGGTTTTTTCTGTTATAAGCATATACAACTACTAGTACTGATCAAAATACCACACAAACCTTCTTATAATGAAAAAATTCACAGTTTCACAACTTATGAGCATAATTATCAGAATACATATATTTCCATATGCCAGAGGCAAAACACTTATCAGAAATAACACTAGGGTTAAGCAACTGCTGAGAGGGGTGCTCGTTTCCACCCAACCGTAGGCTTAGTGACTCCCAGTGGATTTACCACTAGCCACCCCCGAGCTGAGACCACGATGCTGTGAGATTGTGTCTTTGTTTTTCCAGTGACCAGGAGTGAAGGTTTCAATCCTTCCTCTCTGCTTTCACTCACTCTTCGTATTGCCAGATTTCTCCCCTCGCGTCTGCCACTCATTGCTTCTACCCCACACCTTACCCTCTTGCGAGGTTGTGTGTGGCACGATTACCCTCACGCTGATCAGGCCTGACAGCTCTATGGATGGGCGGTTCACCTCTCATCCCTCATTAAACCATATACCTACCAGCCTACGAGACATTTAATTCAGGGCCAACGAGCCACTTTTGGTTCTCCGGGCCAGTGGAGTCCAAATACGGTATTAATTCACGGTGGAAGTTAATGCCATCTTTCCAGGTGCCTTCCACTGCCATCATGGTCTCTTTTTCTGCACATCCCCTCTCAGCAGTCCTGCAATGAAATTCATAATGTTATTCACATTCATTGACCTTTTCCTCAAGGTCCATTTACATCACATATTCACATTTATGAGTTTTCCATATTTCTTGGCCATTCCATTTATTTTTACAAACTGGGGGAAATGGGGTGTTACAACATTTCAAACTTGGATTTATAGGATTATTGAAAATATTTAGTGAGATATGAAATGAACATGAACCTTGTAAAGTATTATTTTCTATCAAAAAACAAAATATCATGATCTTGAAACAATGTAATTACCCTATTTCACTTCCGTGTTTACTTTCCCTTTCCCTGCTGGGGGTATACTAGTTATTTTGATTCTACTTTTTTAATTATAGAATGCTATGCACTAGGTCAAAAATTTCATGGTTCAAAACAAGAATTCATATGTTGTTGGGAAACCACGTGATGAAGTTTCTCAATAGAATGCTGAATACAGGTCATTGTTTTCTTGGTGTCGGTCTCCTTGAGGTTGAAGACCTTCACATGGAACGCATTTTGAAGAGGGTGCAGTCATGAAATGCAATATGCATTCACTGGTACCGATGTCCCTACTCTTTCCTGCCTTATTGGAATCCAATGAATAATTTAATGGTTTTGGAGGTGTCCCTACTCTCTGTTCAGACAGTTAATTGAAGACTAGTTGACTAGTTAATTCAACTAGGTGGTAGTTCACTCCTGTAACTGCCTGAGAGACTAGACTAGGTGGAAATTCACTCTCGTAACCGTTGGTGTGTTTCCACATCACTCTATACCACCACTATGGATCATTAGTTACTCATGTAACCTATATCTATTGTTAATTATTCACTCTTTGAGTGTGGAATACAATTATTGAGAATTCTTTCATTCTTTCCTCCTTCTTTCTCCAATTCTCTCTACAAATATGTGTATTATTGTTTATATAGATCTATTATGTGCAGGTTCAACACATTTACATGGTATTAGAGCCGATGGACTGCTAAGCAAAAGCTACACCAAATTACTTTTGCATGTACTGAAGATTTAAGAACACAGGAAAAATGGAATTTATGTTTTACTCACCGATAATGCACCTCACGCCTCATAAATATTTGGAATGGAAGCCAAATATTATACTTCTTCTCAGAAGTAGAGGCTTATACCAAATAACCATGCAAATGGAAGTAGATATTGATTCTTCCGATGAGAAAAATGACTTTCTCAATAGACAAGATATGGCCATAGGATTTATCTGCTTTTCTATTTCTCCAAAAATTCTCCACCAAGTATGTGATGTCACACAAGAATTCACTCCAAATGAACTATGGAACAGATTGGAGGTTCTATTTGGGAATAAATAAGATTGTGAATATTGCATACAGGGGATTGGAAAGATAGAGCCATAAGAGAAACCGTCAGAAGATCAAGCCTCTTATTATGAAGAGTACAAAAGTATTTGCATAAATTTGTATTCCATTAATTGAAGATGATGCCTACTCCATTTCAGATTTATTTTCTGAAATTCATGTGGAATATATATGGCATGCATCTCAGGAGTCACATGCAGATACTTTTGCATGCACCATGCATGCATCTCAGGAGGCAAAAAGAGAGTCGCGAAAATCAGACTCCATTATGATATTTTCTAAGAAAAATTTGCAGAAGCAAATTGGATATTTGAATTCCTCTCAGGAAAATATCCAATTTCAAAAAACAAAATCGTCCGAAATGGAGTTTGTAAAGTGAAGTTATAAGATTTTCAAAATCAATAAAATTTCAGCGTTTTTCCAGAAACCGCCGCATGATTTTCAAAGTTTCATCCAAAATTTATTTGGATATTATTCATTACAAGAAGATAAAGTGGATATGTGTGGATATATCAATGGTGCATATACTTCATTATATCCATGCATACATCTACATATTCAACAAAATATTCAACGAGCACAAAATTTCACAGTTGTGAGGTCTTCTTGGAGTGAAGGACAAGGTTGCTTAGCAACTACATTTTGTTCCTTCTAATTTTATTTTTTTTGCATTGTAATTTGAGGGGGGTTTTTTCCCATGAGTTTTTCCCTCTTTACTAATTTATTTCAGTGTATCTTTTGTATTTGGGTACCTAACATGTCCTCGTTGCCAGGACCCATTCTTTATTTTCACCATAGTGATGTTCAGGGGGGGGTGTTGGAGTTACTTCACACGCACCTAGGATTTATATTTCCTAAGATTTTTCCTTGTTTATTAGTCATAATTAGTCATTATCCATTATCCTTTATTTTAGGGGAGAACATTCCACCTGGAGAATATTCTCTTTCAGTTGACACTTCAGTTTGACTAGTTGAGTTGAGTTTAGATGTTGCATTGGATTTGTCACCATGCAACATTGGGATCATCACCAGCTAATGAAAACTCACCTTTGGATCATCATCAAACTGGTGAATTACCCTTGATTTCCTAAGTTGACTCCTCACTATTCTCTATTCAGTCAGTTAATTGAAGACTAGTTGACTAGTTAACTCAACTAGGTGGCAGTTCACTTCTGTAGCTGCCTGAGAGACTAGACTAGGTGGCAGTTAACTCCTGTAATTGTTGGTATGTGTCCAAATCACTCTAGACCACCACTATGGCTGATTAGTTACTCATGTATCCTATATCTATTGTAAATTATTCACTCTTTGAGTGTGGAATACGGTTAATGAGAATTCTTTCATTCTTTCTCTCCTTGTTCTTCTTTCTTCAATTCTCTCTACAAATGCGTGTATTATTGTTTAGCTAGATCTATTATTTGAAGGTTCAACACATTTACATCACTAACTTATATTCCCCATGGAATCCCATCCCATCCCCTATTTTCCATAACATTTATCATGGAAATAGGTTAAAAACCTGAACTCTCCCAGAGAGGATTGCGTAAAATTAGTATGGGGGTAGGTAGTATGCAGGTTTACAAATAATTTGAATGGGTGAATTTTGTGATAAGTCATTTACGTTGCAACGTCGTTGTAACTGTCAGCAAGTTTGTAGGTGTAAGAGGGCCAGTGTTGAAGCAATCTATCAGTTAACCTCAGGGAAATATCCATTTTCCCCTTACACCGCGAACCCTAAGCTAAAATAGCCGAAATCCCTTTTTTTTATTCAGAAAATTAACAATGCATCATGTACACAACATCAAATTATGATTACTAAGAAAAATCCCATCATCAAGATATTTTTTATTGTTGTCATGCTTAATCAACAGAAATGAGTGCCTCAAATCGCTAATTAAATTCCAAAGTCTCAGTTATAAAAATGTCCCTTGGGCTTCATGGTGTAGTGCTCGCATTCACAACTTGATTTGAGAAAACATACATTGGCGACTTGTAAAAAGTTGTAATGAAGTGAAATACAATGCATGATGGAAAGCACATGATTTCTTTTTTACTGGCATTGACTTCTTTCCTCCCATCCATCTCGGAGTTTCTTCAGACTTTTGGAATCTACAAAATCCATTAACTTGCTATTTCTATGGGCCTAGTTAATTCAAGATGTTTGATTACACTGAAAGGTTCATGTCTCAGCTTCTTTAAATTAGCATACCCTCTAACTCAATCCTTGTTGTTTTAGTTTTCTCAGTACCAATATACCCATTGGTCCCAAATCATATCTTCTGCCAGGATAGAAGAATAACTGCTAGATCGAGTGGGTATCGTGAGTTTTAATGTTTCTGATATGAAGGAGAAACGACAATAGTTTCACAAGTCATAGAGGCTTATGGAGAATGTATGGGATTGCATCATCGGACAAGTCCTCTTTGATGAAGATTTGGAGGGATGCCACATGATTTCCGATCAAAATAAAGTAATCCATCTAAATGGAACAACGGTAAACGATTCTCTCTGCATTCATGAAGTCTCATGAGTCATCATCTCGAAGAAGTCCATAAATTATGAAGTAAACAATAATACTGGAGAGAATAAGGCCCAAATTAAATAGAACATCAACACAATTGTAGAGGGAATCGACAGAAATTCCTCTAAGAATTGTTTGCAAGCTGTAATTAGTTCGCACAAATTCAACAAGTCTTTGGAAGGGCTTCTAAGCCTTAGACGATGGTTGAGCATGGAATCTGAAGCTCTCGATTGTTCTCTGTGCCAGTGGAGACAATGGTGGTGTTCACTGTGCCGGTGGAGACAATGGCCGTGATGTTCATATACACTAACAAATGAAATACAATGCATTGTTCAATGTGTTGATGGAGACAATGGAGGTGATGTCCATTAAATGAAACAAATGAAATTAGCCATAGAAAACATTTCACACTGCAGATAGGTGGTAGGTCTAGTGTAAATATTATGATGTGTGGCCTTATGTTATAGGCTTCGAACTAACGATGAAGACCTATCTTCGAAACGATGATGAAGACCTACCAAGGGACCCTCCCTTATAAAACACCTTTGGTGTAATAATAACTAGCACATCCACATAATAAATGGATGGTGAATGCCGATCGTAATCAACTAACTTTAATTACCATCAGTTCACCATTATGCATTATTTTTTTTCATATACAAATTCTTTTAATATGGAAAATCTAATAAATACATCAATGTTGGTGTTGTCTAATTGTTCTAGGAAATGACTTTTTTCTCGAGAATTTGACAATATATATCTGCACAAAATCACTAGTTTTTGTTGTTTAAAATGCATTTTTGTATGCATAAATGGATTGAGCATGTTGAAAAACCCACGGAGACTCGGATTATACAAAAATAATCACTCAAATTTGCGGATTCAACAATTTTTTGCTGGATTTTAGCAAAATGTCCTCGGAAAATATTGTCGAATAAAAGTCATTTCCAACGTTTAGACTACATCCATAAACACTAACTACCCATTAATAAAAATATGGTTTAATATACAAATCTAATAAATACATAAAAATCAAAGACTGGTTCATTTTACACACCAATAAAAAAAAATATTTTTTTTAATAGATTTAATATTTTTTTTTATAGATTTAAAGAAATTAAAATTAAAAATTAAAATATCCATTAAAAATTAAAAATTAAAAATTTATTATATAAAATTTAAATTTATAGATTTAAAATTTATTAATTCTTACACATTTAAATTAAATTAATCTATATTATATAATTCACTCCCAAATTTACAATTGATCGATCACATTATAGAGATATCGTAGACTATCAACTATCGACAAACATCGAGCTTCTTCATAGGGTTAACCCGTATAGGAACACGTGGAGGCGGTTGTAGTAAATTTATTAATCCCTAAAACTTGAGTGGGTGAAGGAGATACCTAGAGACAAGAGATTGGTCAATGGTTGAGGAACATGTGGCATATGGTTGAGTAACAGGTGGCAGGGTATTATACGCCATTGTTCTGCTAAATAGTTGATTAGATTTTATTGCTCCTTCAAAAACACACACATATATATAAAATCCTCTTAAGGTATTGCAACCTAGCTTGGTTTATACAACCTATTCTGTCATAATTAAATGTTACATTTAAACAAAATTCAACCATTGAGTTTTTAAGAGCACTCTTTGTCAATGGGTATTTTTTAATTTATTTTGCAGCAACTCATCATGATGATTATGATTATATGTGTGGCTCTGTTTTTTTTGTTTTATTATCGTAGATCTTGTGATGGAATCCATGAATTTTCTTGAATGCATTTTAGTTCAACCATCAATATCAAGTATAGTTTGGTGTTTTAGTTCATGTTGTGGAATTATCATCAGGATGCAGTGTTGAAATTCATTTTCATAACAATCGTTCAACCAGTCTTTGCTGTATTTTCAGATAAATTTCATAATACTCCTCTCTATGTCTCATGTTTCCATATAATAATTATTTAGTTTTTTTTCAAACATCCTACAACAATGGCCTTCCCTTTGCTGACGCCCCAGTAACATTGACCATGGTTAATGTGTTATCCATATATTTATTACTCACATTTTATTCCTAATGGCAGAGATGAAGACATAAAATAGTCATTGCAAATCGAAAGTGAGAAGCAACTTATCTTTGCATCCTGTCTGCAATTAGAGGCAAAGATCCTAGGGAGTGTGCTTCCTGAAGAAGTGATAGAAAAGTTATTGTTGTGCTTGCCCGTGGCCAACATAATGCAGTTTTAGAGAGTATGCACAAAATGGATATCTTTGTTCCTATCAGATGCGTATTGGAGGAACATATACTAGATGGATCAAGATCGATATCATGGATTGAATAGAGGTGCATGGTTCTTTATCTGCATAACCGATAAATTCTAATGCACCTTTGACTTTGAAATGGACCACTTGCACAAGATACCCAATCCAATAGTCCCTCGTATGTCTATTATTACTGCAACAGGAAGTGAATCTCATTGCAGACTACAATATATTATCCATCTGCAATCTGATTAAGAAGACATTGAAGTAACTACCTTCGACCCCCAGAGTTTATATGATACACAAAGAAAACATGTGACTGAACAAAGATGCCTAGTCCTATAAAATTATTGTAGTAGGAGAAGAGAATAGCACCGTGTCTTGTCTCATGAACTCGAGAGTATATAGGATTTATACTGAGATTTATGATTCCATTGTTAGTTACTAGAGAATGGAAGGTAACCCATTGCCCCATGTAAAATTTGGGTCCGATCCTAGAGTATGGTGTAATGGTTTCTTCTACTCTATCACATAGATGCCATATGGAGTTGTTATATTGATAAAACATAAACAAGAACAACAAGGCGGAAAAGGCTCACTAGCCAACACTTATTGTATTCATTCCAATGTTACATATTTATAGTACAATGGGTGATGCCACCTCATAGAGAGATTTTCTCTAGATCCTAAAATCATGCATGATGACTAGGCTAGGAAATCTTAACTAAATCAATAGTCATCACTTGAGGATATATTACTAATATCCTAAATGAATAATACAAATATAGGTGACAATTTAGACTTAGTGATTGATAAAGGTAAGCCATAGGCTAACAATCCGCCCCTCAATCACAAGTTCGATCAATAATACCAACAATAAAGCATAAACTGGTATCAATTTCAAGTCTTCATACTAAAACTCTTGTGCTGAGCCTCAATGAAGAGCTGCCTGAAAAATCGCCAATCTAGATGGTGAGCATGTTCATTTGAAATGAACTGGAAGAGAGCTGGGATATGGAAGTGAACAACTGCAATATCTGAACATTTCCTGATTGCTTGACAATTTGATCATTTTTCCAAGTATATGAGCTAGAAGAATCCGATGTCTTCTACTAATTGGTGAACATGTAGTATCACCACTCTAATATCAGTGTATCACTGATGTGCTCTCTGAATTTGTGGTTTGGGATGACCACTAACCAATTGATATTGTGTATTTGATGATTTTTGGATAACCACTAACCAATCATGACACTTTTAGGTGTCCAACAACATCCCAATGTTGTGTATGATTCAATTGCAAGGAATTGAACCATAATCCTACCAAATTCTGCCATCTCTGGAAAATATCACGATGTAATCATGTGAGCTAGGATGCATGCAAATTGTTTACTTAATGTAAACTCCAATCTGATGAGAGCGAACCAAGAGAAGTGAATCAACTTCTAGTTTGACACATCCCTGAAAATTACCTGACAACTCAATCAAATGCCAAGCTACAATGGAGAAGGATCTTCTTGTCCTCTGCTAGGTCGAATGACCATCTATGTGAACCAAACATCCACAACATTGCTCTCAAAATTACAATTAACATCCAAATTATGTATGATTCAACTTAAAATTATTGAACCATAGTTTTTCTAATGCCTGTCACCTAAAGACAAAAGTTGCCCATTTGGACAATTTCATGCCCATCTGGCATACTTGATGTTTGTTGTTTTCGAAACTTTCTGTTTGACAACCATCTTCAATTCCATCATCAATTCCCCCCTTTGTCAACTAAAAGGAGAGGCCACAAGTGGTTTCATGAATCATCTTCACTGGAATTTTGAACTCCGCCATGTAAGGTGCATGAGAGTTACATCATTGTACTCCCTCCTTCTATGCTCAAGAGAATACCATACTTGTTCCATTTGAGTACAACACAAAGTGGGCATGTAGAAAAAACCACATGTTATCTCATCCCATGAGGGCCATGCTCGAAAGCTATGCCATAAGGGGACCACTTATGTGAGGTACAAAAATGTTATGTGCTGCAAGGATTAGTCTTTACTCAAGATTGAATTCTTCGGTAAGACTTATATAGTGGTTGTTGATGACCAATGCCATGGCTCAATCCACTCATACTGAATCTTCAATCTTATAGGCTTCTTTAGTGTTGAACATTTGTTTGAAGAATGGTTATGCTTTCGACAATGCTGGCTAGGATGGAGATCAAAAAAATGATTCACCTTGTGACCAACTCGATTGCAATGTTGGAATTTATCATTTTGATGTTGAACAGGAACAGGTGAAAGTGAGTCTTCTTGAAGGAATCCAACACTTTGGAATTGGATTCATCTGGAATAATCGAGAATATGAAAGGTAACTTCCTTGTCATATCCAAGTCCTATTCTATTCTTGTTGTAGATGATTTCCTCCCAAGGTCTGATGATGGGCTTGGAAATAATATTCTGAACCTATTTCTTTGAAATCCGTGGAAGTGGATTTACTTCATTTTGTTGTAGCATTGAAAGGTTTTCTTCACTGAAATCAAAAGAAAACTCTTGAAATGTAGGTTCATGAAGAGATTCAACTTCGTCTGAAACTGATTCTAAAGTTGTATCACTATATTGTTACTTCAATGACTATTGATCAAAAACATCATCATCATCATTATCATCATCATCATCATTATCATCGTAGAGAGGGTTGTGCTGAACAAAAGCTAGTGCATAACACTTCACTCACTGTTTATTTTTGAGATCAGTCAACTCATCTTTCAATAGCTAGGATAGAGATTGAAGAAGTCTGACTTTATCTTGCGTTACTTGCAAACATGTTAGCACTGATTGAAGAGTTTCTCTATTCAATATCGTTGTGTTGTCTTCAGTGGTGTTTAGAGTGTTTAGTAACTCTAATAATTCTATACTTCGAGCCATTTCAAAACACTACAGGAGGTCTCCTTGTGCAGGTAGATCCTGATTACAATTTGACTCGACAGAGGAAGGCTTATATGCAACTCGCTCACTTGAATCGCTCGCTTGAAATTCACGCTCACTTGAACTTGCTTGATTTCTTCCAAGAAGTTGAGGGTGTTAGATAACATCGAAAATGCACCCAAAACTTTGATGTTTATAATGATTTGAGTTTTAAGTACTCAACCTTGTCAATTTCGACTCAAAATGACTCTAGGGTGTTGGGCTCAACCAAAAATTCATCCGATACAATTTAATGTGATTTTAATAGTGACGCTTACAAATAAACTATTGCAAGTACAAATCAACTTGATCAAGTAATATTACAACAAACATTTTTTGCAAGTTACAATTGAATTTCAAATGCTCCATGATGTGTTGAGTTCAAATACTTTGATTTCTCCATTGCTGATGTGGTTGAGGACTTGAATGCTTGAATGTGCACTGCAGATGCTTGATCACATGTTCTTGATTGTAAGTGCTTCACTAGCGTTAATTGTGTGCTTGAATTAACTTGCTTGTACCCAATGTATGATGCGTTAAATCATACATTACAAATGTATTTATGTCAGAGCTAGACATTAAACATCATAAAGTAACAATGCAAATATTCACCACAACATACTACGTAAGGTGTATCTAGGATCCCATTATTCAATTTCAGGCAGATCTAAAACACAAAGAAAAATACTTCAAACCACATACAATGGGAAGGCTACAATGTACTTTATCCTTCACCGTGCTTTAACAAGGCTTTCAATTCATAATATTATTTTTCTTCTGCTCTCAAAAACTTAAAAAAACAATAAGATTTTTCTCAAGAAAATATTGTCTTATAACTTCCCATAGAAAACCCTTTAGTTCTCTTTTAACTCTCCCTTTATCACTTTTATGTAAAAAGTGAAAATATCATAAAGTAGTAATACTTCAAATTAGATTTAAAAGTAAATTACTTAAAAAAAAACTTTCAAAACATATATAAATATGCTTTGTATATCCCTTTTACATACCACTCTTAAACTTTAAGAAGTGATTTATGAAAATCTGTGCATAGTTTTGTTTTATATGCAGAAATCATAAATGAAATCTAATTAAAAACTATGCATTGAGATATCAAAACAGAAGAGTGAAATTTAATACCCTTTGTTTTCAGTGATGAGATTTAATATTGGAATTTAGAAAAAGTATGCATTATTGACGTGGAAAATAAGAGAGTTATTAAAGAAAATCACCAGGCATACCCATGAAGGAGCAACCAATTTGTGTTTAGGTGTTCTTTACGGATTGCAGGCTTGTGGATCAGATCAAATCTTCATTGCATGAATCTTCTGGATGGGTGCTGTTCATTTTGTTGCTGTGTATTTGGCTGATCTAGATTGGAGAAAACACCATGCTACTTGCTCTCATTACTCTTACCCAAATCACAATAAAACAATTACAGGGTCTCATGACAAAGTTCATGCGCCCTCCACAGATCTCAGGAATAGGGATTTGCATTCGAACAATATCTGGACATGAACGATTTTGATGTTGGAAGAACACGCGTGAAGAGAACATTCTCAAGCTTTCTGGATTATTCGTAATCAATATGCATTATTTTTTGAGGCGTGCGAGAATGCATATTCGTGGATCGCTCAAGTCAAATCTCCTCCAAGAGTTTTTGAGCTATGCAGAGACCCTCCATTTGAAGATCTACCACAAATAAATCTGCCATCCAACGATATGCCACACATAAATATGCTAGCGATCTATCCATCTAGAAAATGATCGAATCAACAATCTGATCCATAAAACGACCATTAATTCTCTAGCAAAAATAGATCTAAAAACAAATTCTTCCTGTTCACAAATCGTTGCAAACGAAAATAATTGATGAAGCTATTTTTCTAATCCATCTGTAGAATAGCTTCCAATCACATCAACATTCAAAGGCTTGTAGCAGTTGTTAAATATCCGGAAAAATAGAAAGAGAATAATGAAGGAGCACATATCAGAATCGACCCTTTATTCTAGGTGAATGCCACGTGCAAGTTGCAATATTGTGTTGGGATGCATGTATGACAAATAAAAATATTGTGAAGGGACACACATTTAGATATTTCTCCTGCAAACTCGAGAAAGATCTAGATTTTCTTGTGAAGTGAAGTTTTTTCACAAATGGAGGGGCAACGAAGAGCTTCACTCCAAATTTTAGGTCCACTGAATTTGTAATGCACATTGTCCTTCGAAGTTGCATAATGTTCTTCAAAGGAATTGGGTAGATTCTCCATCCATGAATTGGAGTGCCATCCAGAAGTACAAAATAAAGTATGCCCTCACAATGATAAAATCCATGCCTTCCCATAATGGACAAAATCCAAGCAAATTATGGTTACATAGGATGGAAAACTTACTCATTAGCCTTGCACGTAAATTAGAAGGATCAAACCCGTAAAGGCTCGATTACAAGAATAAACCCTTAACAACAAGTGCCCAAATAGATCGTTGCACTTTCAAGTAGATCACTTCACTATTTTGGATCGATCTTGCCAATTGCTCCAACCTCTTTTGTCTATGACTTGTTAAATTGTGACTCAAGAACTCGAACATGCAATAGCTAAATTAAATCTTTCTTCTCGTTCTCGTGGACCTCCTCTTTTGAATGTTGCACAGGTTGTGACTGGTATTCCTTTGCTTAACGTGAACTCCCAATGAACTCACTCAACCACGGTGATATGATTTGGTTGAAAGTAGTTATGTAACATGCAATGCTCTATAGACCACTAATCATACAGATTACTAGTTTTTGCAAGCAGTCTCACTATCTGATAACAAATCTCATAACCGCATATTCAAAAGAAGGGATTCATTCCAGCTAGGTAAGAGCATTGATGCAACAGATTAGATCATGCCATAAAAGTTTTTGGAGGGCATGGCTATGCCGGTGTTAACAGATTTGGAGCTTTGTGTAATAACCATGATATTTTTGAATTAGACAATACAATTTTGCTACAACAAGGGTTGATCTGAGATACTAAAACTTAACCAGAAACAATGCTTGCTTGATTTTCATCAGCGCAGATTGCTAGACAACTATCATTGTGTACATCATTGGTGCATATTGAAGAAAATGTCAATTATTATTAAATGCAGATACTACATATCAGATATACCTCGTAGATTTCTTAAATTTCTCGTTTTCCACACCAGATCACAAAAACAATCACATAAAATCGTGTGAAGGAAGAAGAGTGTTCGCTTGAACACCAAATTGCTCCAAATTCTGGCTTCTTATCTTTTAATTTAACAACATGTAGAATGTATTCAATCCTTGTGGGTGGATATTCTTTGCAGCTACCAATCTTGAATAATGATCTCTCCTCTCAGGACAGTAATAGTGCTTCCCCATAACATTGCGTCCTCTCTCATATGATGGCTCCAATTTTTTTTTAAGGCTACAAAATCTGTACACTACTGTACATTGTGCAACAAAGTTTGAATCACATCCGTACTATGTCTGGACTCTCTTTATTTTCATTGCACATCCCAGAGATTATGTATCTTCATTTTGTTGGTGTGAGCAACATATATCATTATCACCATTTCTTCAACATGGTTTTGATACCAATTGATAAAACATAAATAAGAACAATAACAAGTCTAAAAAGGTTCACTATCCAACACTTATTGTATTCACTCCAATGTTACATATTTATAGTACAATGGGTGATGCCATCTCATAGAGAGATTTTCTCTAGATCCTAAAATCATACATGATGACTAGACTAGGCAATATTAACTAAATCATTAGTGATCACTTGAGGATATATTACTAATATCCTAAATGAATAATACAAATATAGGTGACAATTTAGACTTAGTGATTAGTAAAGGTAAGCCATAGACTAACATATATTTGATTGGTAAAGGTAAGCTTGGACTTAACTTGATGCAACCATGCCATGCTACGTTTCAACTCTGTCTCTTGCAGCTCACAATGGACGCCTACTCATAGTTGGAAAGATGATTAGCAACCTTGATAAAGCTATAGAAAAAAACTCATCTGGGAATTGCAATACATGGGCAGTAATGTTAAATCTTGGACCGAGCTCCAACAGATGCCTCCGAGTATGTGTTCAGAGTTCATGGCTGCTCTCACATGTTATTCTCCATTGGTATGTTCTACGATACAGGATTGGCGAAAATTATTCCAATCTGTCTCTTCACATGTGTGTTTGTTTAGAATCATGGAAGGCGGGCCAGACTGCCCTTGAGAATGAACTCTTCCATGGCCTTTTTTTGAATCCAAACAAATACTTTCATTCCACTTTTTTGGATTTTGTTTGATATGACAATGACTATGGTTTGATGGATACGGCTTCTATTCATTTTCAACAGAGAAATGCATGGGGTAAGTTAAAAAATAGTATTACCCATCTGAAACTAGCACGGTTAGTTGAAAAGGGCATTGGATTATACCGGAAGAAACACATACAACATCTATGATAATTTATTCACTAGATTTTAATACAATAAAAGTAAGAGAACTAAGATAATAAAAAACAATAAAATAATATTTCAATAAAAGTTAAGGGAACTAAGATAATAAAAAACAATAAAATAATATTTTTGAGATTTAGGTATTTAGTAAACCTTAATATATTACTTATAAACAACTTTATTGTTAATTTCAGTTTTTTTTTTTCAATTTCCACATACTCTAAAAAAAATATTTATAATATTAATAATAAGATTTTTTAATTTTGTTCATTGACAAAATTAATTATAAATAAAAAATAATAAAAAATCTTTACACATTAAAAGAGACAATTATAAGCAATTTAATAAGTTATTTTTCATTTTTCATTTTTTCTTCAATTTAAGAAATTATTTTTCATGTTTTCTTCATTGGTATGTGTACATTTCAAACTTGGAGTTATAGGATTATTGAAAATATTTAGTGAGATATGAAATGAATATGAACCTTGTAAAGTATTATTTTCTATCAAAAAACAAAATATCATGATCTTTAAACAATGTAATTACCCTAATTCACTTCCGTGTTTACTTTCCCTTTCCTTGCGGGGGGTATACTAGTTATTTTGATTCTACTTTTTTAATTATAGTATGCTATGCACTAGGTAAAAAATGTCATGGTTCAAAACAAGAATTCATGCACTGTTGGGAAACCGCGTGATGAAGTCTCTCAATAGAATGCTCAATACAAGTCATCGTTTTTTTGGTGTCGATCTCCTTGAGGTTGAAGACCTTCACATGGAACGCATTTTGAGGAGGGTGCAGTCACCAAATTTAATATGGATTCTCTTGTAACAGTATCCCTACTCTTTCCTACCTTATTGGAATCCAATGAAGAATTTAATGGTTTTGGAGGTGTCCCTACTCTTTGTTCAGACAGTTAATTAAAGACTAGTTGACTAGTTAATTCAAGTAGGTGGCAGTTCACTCCCGTAACTGCCTGAGAGACTAGACTAGGTGGAAATTCACTCTCGTAATTGCTGGTGTGTGTACACATCACTCTATACCACCACTATGGCTCATTAGTTACTCATGTAACCTATATCTATTGTTAATTATTCACTCTTTGAGTGTGGAATACAGTTAATGAGAATTCTTTCATTCTTTCCTCCTTCTTCTTTCTCCAATTCTCTCTGAAAATGTGTGTATTATTGTTTAGATAGATATATTATGTGTAGGTTCAACACATTTACATGGTATTAGAGCCGACATGCTACTAAGCAAAAGCTACACCAAATTATTTTTGCAGGTACTGAAGATTGTAGAATGCAGGAAAAATGGAATTTATATTTTACTCACCGATAATACTTCTCACGCCTCATAAATATTTGGAATGGAATCTAGAGATTATACTTCTTCTCAAAAGTAGAGGCTTATACCAAATAACCATGCAAATGGAAGTAGATACTGATTCTTCCGATGAGAAAAATGACTTTCTCAATAGACAAGATATGGCCATAGGATTTATCTGCTTTTCTATTTCTCCAGAAATTCCCCACCAAGTATGTGATGTCACACAAGAATTCACTCCAAATGAACTATGGACCAGATTGGAGGCTCAATTTGGGAATAAATAAGATTGTGAAGATTTCATGCAGGGGATTGTAAAGATAGAGCCATAAGAGAAACCCTCAAAAGATCAAGCCTCTGATTATGAAGAGTACAAAAGTGTTTGCAGAAATTTGTATTCCATTAATTGAAGATGATGTCTACTCCATTTCAGATTTATTTTCTGAAATTCATGTGGAAGATATATGGCATACATCTCATGAGTCACATGCAGACACTTTTGCATGCACCATGCATTCATCTCAGGAGGCAAAAAGAGATCCGCAAAAATTAGACTCCATTATGATATTTTCTGAGAAACATTTGTAGAAACAAATTGGATATTTGAATTCCTCTCAGGAAAATATCCAATTTCAAAAAACAAAATCGTTTGAAATGGAGTTTGGAAAGTGAAGTTATGATCTTTTCAAAATCAATAAAATTTCATCTTTTTTCCATAAATGGTCACACGGTTTTCAAAGTGTCATCCAAAATTTATTTGGATATTATTCATTACAAGAAGATAAAGTGGATATGTGTGGATATATCAATGGTGCATATACTTCATCAGATCTGTGCAGACATCTACATCTTCAACAAACTCTTCAACGAGCATGAAATTTCATAGTTGCGAGGTCTTCTTGGAGTGAAGGACAAGGTTGCTTAGCAACTACATTTTTTTCCTTCTCATTTTATTTTTTTTGCATTGTAATTGAAGGGGGGTTTTTTCCCAAGAGGTTTTCCCTCTTTACTCATTTATTTCAGTGTATATTTTGTATTTGGGTACCTAGCATGTACTCGTTGGCGGGACCCATTCTTTATTTTCACCATAGTGATGTTCAGGGGGGGTGTTGGAGTTACTTCACACACACCTAGGATTTTTTTTTCCCAAATTTTTTCCTTGTTTATTAGTCATAATTAGTAATTATCGAGTCTCCTATATTTTAGGGGATAATATTCCACCTAGAGAATATTCTCTTTCAGGTGAAACTTCAGTTTGACTAGTTGAGTTGAGTTTAGATGTTGCGTTGGTTTTGTCACCATGAAACATTGGGATCATCACCAGCTAATGCAAACTCGCCTTTGGATCATCATCAAACTGGTGAATTACCCTTGATTTTCTGAGTTAACTCCTCGCTACTCTCTATTTAGTCAGTTAACTGAAGACTAGTTGACTAGTTAACTCAACTAGGTGGCAGTTCACTCCCGTAACTGCTGGTGTGTGTCTAGATCACTCTAGACCACCACTATGGCTGATTAGTTACTCATGTATCCTATATCTATTGTAAATTATTCACTCTTTGAGTGTGGAATACCGTTAATGAGAATTCTTTCATTCTTTCTCTCCTTGTTCTTCTTTCTCCAATTCTCTCTGCAAATGTGTGTATTATTGTTTAGCTAGATCTGCTTTGTGCAGGTTCAGCACATTTACATTACTAACTTATATTCCCCATGGAATCCCATCCCATCCCCTATTTTCCATAACATTTATCATGGAAATAGGTTAAAAACCTGAACTCTCCTAGAGAGCATTACATAAAATTAGTATGGGAGTAGGTAGGATGCAGGTTTACAAACAATTTGAATGGGTGACTTTTGCGACAAGTCATTTACGTTGCAACGTCCTCTTAACCGTCAACAAGTTTGTAGGTGCGAGAGGGCTAGTGCTGAAGCAATCTATTAGTTAACCTTAGGGCAATATCCATTTTCCCCTTACACCGCGAACCCTAAGCTAAAATAGCCGAAATCCCTATTTTTGATTCAGAAAATTAACGATGCATCATGAACACAACATCAAATTATGATTACTAAGAAAAATCCGGTCATCAAGATATTTGTTATTGTTGTCATGCTTAATCATAAGAAATGAGTGCCTCAAATCATTAATTAAATTCCAAAATCTCAGTTATAAAAATGTCCCTTGGGCTTCAGGGCGTAGTGTTCGCATTCACATATTGATTTGAGAAAACATGCATTGGCGGCTTGTAAAAAGTTGTAATGAAGTGAAATACAATGCATGATGGAAATCACACGATTTCTTTTTTACTGGCATTGACTTCTTTCCTCCCATCCATCTCGGAGTTTCTTCAGACTTTTGGAATCTACAAAATCCATTAACTTGATATTTCTATGGGCCGAGTTAATTCAAGATGTTTGATTACAATGAAAGGTTCACGTATCAGCTTCTTTAAACTAGCATACCCTCCAACTCAATCCTTGTTTGTTTGTGTTTTCTCAGTACCAATATACCCATTAGTCCCAAATCATATCTTCCACCAGGATAGAAGAATAACTGCTAGATCGAGTGGGTATCGTGATTTTTAATGTTTATGATATGATGGAGCAACGATAATAGTTTCGCTAGTCAAAGAGGCTTATGGAGAATGTATGTGATTGCATCATCGAACAAGTCTTATTTGATGAATATTTGGAGGGATGCCACATGAGTTCCGATCAACATAAAGTATCCCATCTAAATGGAACAACGGTAAATGATTCTCTCTGCATTCATGAAGTCTCGTGAGTAATAATCTCGGCGAAGTCCATAGACCATGAAGTAAACAATACGACTGGAGAGAGTAAGGCCCAAATTAAATATAACATCAACACAATTGAAGAGGGCATTGACACAAATGCCTTTAAGAATTGTTCGCAAGATGTAATTAGTGCACATGAATTCAACAAGTTTTTGGAAAGGCTTCCGAGCCTTAGACGATGGTTGAACATGGAATCTGAAGCTCTCGATTGTTCACTGTGCCAATGGAGAAAATGGCGGTGTTCACTGTGCCGGTGGAGACAATGGCTGTGATGTTCATATACACTAACATATGCAATACACTGCATTGTTCAATGTGTTGAGTGAGACAATGGCGGTGATGTCCATTAAATGAAACAAATGAAATTAGCCATAGAAAACACTGCACATTGTAGATCGGTGGCAGGTCTAGTGTAAATATTAGGATGTGTGGCCTTATGTTATAGGCTTCAAACTAACGACGAAGACCTATCTTCGAACCGACGACGAAGACCTATCAAAGGACCCTCCCTTATAAAACACATTTGGTGTAATAATAACTAGCACATCCACATAATAAGTGGATGGTGAATGCCGATCACAATCAACTAACTTTAATTACCATCAGTTCACCATTATTCATTATTTTTTTTCATATACAAATTCTTTTAATATGGAAAATCTAATAAATACATAAATGTTGGTGTTGTCTAATTGTTCTAGGAAATGGTTTTTTTCCCGAGAATCTGGCAATATATATCTACACAAAATCACTATTTTTTGTTGTTTAAAATGCATTTTTGTATGCATAAATTGATTGAGCATGTTGAAAAACCCCTAGAGACTCGGATTATACAAAAATAATCACTCAAATTTGCGAATCTAACAATTTTTTGTTGGATTTTAGTCAAATGTCCCCGGAAAATATCATCGAATAAAAGTCATTTCCAACATTTAGACTACATCCATAAACACTAACTACCCATTAATAACAATATGGTTTAATATACAAATCTAATAAATACATAAAAATCAAAGACTATGGTTCATTTTACACACCAATAAAAAAAAAAAAAAAAATTATAGATTAATTTTTTTTTTTTATAGATTTAAAGAAATTCAAACTAAAAATTAAAATATCCATTAAAAACTTAAAATTTAAAATCTATTATATAAAATTTAAATTTATAGATTTAAAATTTATTAATTCTTACACATTTAAATTAAATTAATCTATATTATATAATTCACTCCCAAATTTACAATTGGTCGATCACATTATAGAGATATCATAGACTATCAACTATCGACAAACATGGAGCTTCTTCATAGGGTTAACCCATAAAGGAACACCTGGCGAGCTTCTTCATAGGGTTAACCCGTACAGGAAAACGTGGAGGCGGTTGCGGTAAATTTATTAATCCCTAAAACTTGAGTGGGTGAAGGAGATACCCAGAGACAAGAGATTCCTCAATGGTTGAGGAACATGTGGCAGATTGTTGAGTAACATGTGGCAGGGTATTATACGCCATTGTTCTACTGAATAGTCGATTAGATTTTATTTCTCCTTCAAAAACACAGACGTATATATAAAATCCTCTTAAGGTATTGCAACCTATCTTGGTTTATACGACCTATTCTGTCATAATTAAACATTACATTTAAACAAAATTCAACCATTGAGTTTTTAAGAGCACTCTTTGTCAATGGGCATTTTTTAATTTATTTTGCAGCAACTCATCATGCTGATTACAATTATATGTGTGGCTCTGTTTTTTTTGTTTTATTATTGTAGATCTTGTGATGGAATCCATGAATTTGCTTGAATGCATTTTAGTTCAACCATCAATATCAACTATAGTTTGGTGCTTTAGTTCATGTTGTGGAATTATCATCAGGATGCAATGTTGAAATTCATTTTCATAACAATCGTTCAACCAGTCTTTGCTGGATTTTTAGATAAATTTCATAATACTCCTCTCTACGTCTCATGTTTCCATATAATAATTATTTAGTGTTTTTTCAAACGTCCTGCAACAATGGCCTTCCCTTTGCTTATGCCCTAGTAACATCGGAAATGGTTAATGTGTTTTCCATATATTTATTACTCACATTTTATTCCTAATGGCAGAGATGAAGACATAAAATAGTCATTGCAAACCGAAAGTGAGAAGCAACTTATCTTTGCATCCTGTCTGCAATTAGAGGTAGAGACCCTAGGGAGTGTGCTTCTCGAAGAAGTGATAGAAAAGTTCTCGTTGTGCTTGCCCGTGGCCAACATAATGCAGTTTCAAAGAGTATGCACAAAATGGATATCTTTGTTCCTGTCAGATGCGTATTGGAAGAACATATACTGGATGGATCAAGATCAAGACCGGGGATTGAATAGAGGTGCATGGTTCTTTCTCTGCATAACCGATAAATTCTCATGCGCCTTTGAATTTGAAATGGAACACTTGCACAAGATACCCAATCCAATAGTAACTCGTATGTCTATTATTACTGCAACAGGCAGTGAATCTCATTGCAGACTACAAGATATTATTCATCTGCAATCCTATTAAGAAGACACTAAAGCAACTACCTCCAACCTCCAGAGTTCAGCTGATACTCAAAGCAAACATCTGTTTGAACAAAGATGCCCATTACTATAAAATTATTGTAGTAGGAGAAGAGAATAGCATCGTGTCTGGTCTCATGAACTCGAGAGTATATAGGATTTATACTAAGATTTATGATTCCATTGTTAGTTACTAAAGAATGGAAGGAAACCCATTTCCCCATGTAAAATTTGGGTCCGATCCTGGAGTATGGTGCAATAGTTTCTTCTACTCTATCACATAGATTCCATATGGAGTTGTTATATTGATAAAACATAAACACGAACAACAACAAGGAGGAAAAGTCTCACTAGCCAACACTTGTTGTATTCACTCCAATGTTACATATTTATAGTACAATGGGTGATGCCACCTCATAGAGAGATTTGCTCTAGATCCTAAAATCATGCATGATGACTAGGTTGGGCAATCTTAACTAAATCATTAGTCATCACTTGAGGATATATTACTAATATCCTAAATGAATAATACAAATATATGTGACAATTTAGACTTAATGATTGGTAAAGGTAATCCATAGGCTAACAATCCGCCCCTCAATCACAAGTCCGATCAATAATACCAGCAATAAAGCATAAAATGGTATCAATTCCAATTCTTCATACTAAAACTCTTGTGCTGAGGCTCAATGAAGAACTGCCTGAAAAACTACCACTCTGGATGGTGAACATGTTCATTTGAAATGAACTGGAAGAGAGCTGAGATATGGAACTGAACAACTGCAATATCTGAACATTTCCTGATTGCTTGACAATTTGATCATTTTGCCAAGTATTTGAGATAGAAGAATCTAATGTCTTCTTCTAATTCGTTAGCATGTAGTATCACCACTCTAATATCAGTGTATCACTGAAGTGCTCTCTGAATTTGTGGTTTGGGATGACCACTAACCAATTGATACCGTGTATCTGATGATTTTTGGATAACCACTAACCAATTGTGACACTTTTAGGTTTCCAACAACATCCCAATGTATAATGTGTATGATTCAATTGCAAGTCATTGAACCATAATCCTACCAAATTCTGCCATCTCTGGAACATATCACTATGTAATCATGTGAGCCAGGATGCATGCAAATTGTTTACTTAATGTAAACTCCAATCTGACGAGAGTGAACCAAGAGAATTGAATCAACTTCTAGTCTGACACAACCCTGAAAAATGCATGACAACTCAATCAAATGCCAAGATGCAATGCAGAAGGATCCTCTTATCCTCTTCTAGGTCAAATGACCATCTATGTGAACCAAACGTCCACATCATTGCTCTCAAAATTACAATTAACATCCAAATTATGTATGATTCAACTTAAAATTATTGAACCATAATTCTGCTAAATTCTATCACCTACAGAACGAAGTTGCCCATTTGGACAATTTCATGCCCATCTGACATAATTGATGTTTGTTTTTCTTGAAACTTCATGTCTGACAACCATATTCAATTCCATCATCAATTCCCTCCTTTGTCAGCTAAAAAGAGAGACCACAAGTTGTTTCATGAATCATGTTCACTAGAATTTTGAACTCCCCCCTTTAAGGTGCATGAGAGTTACATCATTGTACTCCCTCCTTCTATGCTCAAGAGAGTACCATACTTGTTCCATTTGAGTATAACAAAAAGTGGGCATGTAGAAAAAACCACATGTTATCTCATCCCGTGGGGGCCATGCTCGAAATCTACGCCATAAGGGGACCACTTATATGAGGTACAAAAATGTTATATGCTGCAAGGATTAGTCTTTACTCGAGATTGAATTCTTCCGTAAGACTTATATAGTCACTTGGTTGTTGATGACCAATGCCAAGGCTCAATCCACTCATAGTGAATCTTCAATCTTGCAGGTTTCTTTAGTGTTGAAATTTTTTCTGAAGAATGGTTATGCTTGCCACAATGCTGGCAAGGATGGAGATCAAAACAATGATTCACCTTGTGACCAACTTGATTGCAATGTTGGCATTTATCATTTTGATGTTGAATAGGAGTAGGTGAAAGCGAGTCTTCTTGAAGGAATCCAACACTTTGGAACTGGATTGGTTTGGAATAATCGGGAATATGAAAGGTAACTTCCTTGTCATATCCAAGTCCTGTTCTATTCTTGTTGTGGATGATTTCTTCCGAAGGTTTGATGACGGTCTTGGAAATAGTATTCTGAACCTGTTGCTTTGAAATCTGTGGATGTGGATTTACTTCATGTTGTTGTAGCATTGAAAGGTTTTTTTCACTGAAATCAAAAGAAAACTCTTGAAATGTAGGTTCATGAATAGATTCAACTTCGTCTGAAACTGATTCTGAAGTTGTATCACTATATTGTTCCTTCACTGACCGTTGATCAAAAACATCATCATCATCATCATTATCATCATAGACAGGTTTGTGCTGAACAAAAACTAGTTTAGAACACTTCACTCGCTGTTTATTTTTGAGATCAGTCAACTCATAATTCAATAGCTGGGATAGAGATTGAAGAAGTCTAACTTTATCTTGCATCACTTGCAAACAAGTTAGCACTGATTGAAGAGTTTCTTTATTCAATATCACTATGTTGTCTTCAGTGGTGTTTAGAGTGTTCAGTAACTCTAATAATTCTATACTTCGAGCCATTTCAAAACACTACAGGAGGTCTCCTTATGCAGGTAGATCCTGATTACAATTTGACTCGATAGAGGAAGGCTTATATGCAACTCTCTCACTTGAATCACTCGCTTGAAATTCATGCTCACTTGAGCTTGCTTGATTTCTTCCAAGAAGTTGAGGGTGTCGGATACCATCGAAAATGCACTCAAAACTTTGATGTTTACAATGATTTGAGTTTCAAGTACTCAACCTTGTCAATTTCAACTCAAAATGACTCTAGGGTGTCGGGCTCAGCCGAAAATTCAACCGATACAATTTAATGTGATTTTAATAGTGACATTTACAAATAAACTATTGCAAGTACAATTCAACTTGATCAAGTAATCTTACAACAAACATTTTTTGCAAGTTACAATTGAATTTCAAATGCTCCATGATGGGTTGAGTTCAAATACTTTGATTTTTCCATTGTTGATGTCGTTGAGGACTTGAATGCTTGAATGTGCATTGCATATGCTTGATCACATGTTCTTGATTGTAAGTGCTTCACTAGTGTAGAGACCCAGCTTAATTAAATACAAAATTTTAATTCAATTAACATATAATTGCCTTCTCATACGTAAATTATTCATTCACATCATAAGCATAAATATTCTGCATAAGTTAAAATCTATCTACAGCATGGAAATAACTCAACAATTCATAATAAAATACCTTCTTCTGATGCTAATTCCCGTCGATATGGCTGTCTTTTCCCTGCTGCCTTGCTGCTATCTTGCCTAGCCTGATGTACTGACCAACACTGCCCAAACCGACTATCCACCCAGCTAGCTAAGAGCAGCCTGTCCGGCTCCCTAGCTCCAGGAAACCAAAAGGAATCCTGGCCCCCGTGCCCAAAACCCCTAGCAACCCGGTGCCCCCTGCAATGATACTCACAGTCTGCAAAACTCTCCCACAGAACCAGAAAAACCATTCCCAAAAACCAGTGCTCTCGTCCCCCTCCAAAATGCTTCCTCCAAAAGAATGCCTTCCACCGTAAGGCTCTCCCCGTCATATCCCCCTTCACCGACTCTTCCTTTCATTAATTTCCTTATCCATTTATTTATTATCTTATCCCCTTGTATTTATTATCTTATCTTATCTTATCCTTACATTTAATGTCCTATCCCCTCCCGTATACGTAAGTCTTAATAAATTAAATTATTAACCCCATTAATTCTTTACTCAAATAATTAAAGAGTCGATTAATAATTAATTAATCATTGACAGTTATGAACAAATAATTAATGATAATTAATTAGTTAATATTATATAAGAAATAATTATTGTTTAGCTAATATCTTAGGACAATCAGATTATCAATTAATTATAATTAATAATCCTATACATTCATTTAAGCAGGGTCGTTACAACTAGCATTAATTGTGTTCTTGAATTAACTTGCGTGTACTCAATGTATGCTGCATTAAATGATACATCACAAATGTATTTATGTCAAAGTTAGACATTAAACATCATAAAGTAACAAGGCAAATATTCACCACAACACACTACGGAAGGTGTATCTAAGATCCCCTTATTCAATTTCATGCGGATCTAGAACACAGAGAAAAATACTTCAATTTTATTATAAGTATCTCTCTTACGAAACCACATACAATGGGAAGGCTACAATGTACTTTATCCTTCACCGTGCTTTAACAAGGCTATGAATTCATAATATTATTTTTATTCTTCTCTCAAAAACTTAAAAAAACAATAAGAGTTTTGTCAAGAAAATATTTTCTTACAACTTCCTATAGCTGTTGAAGAGAAATAAAATCCTATAGTCGGGGTGAAAAATCCTATGGTCGGGGGCATCTAATTGCCTTCTGTTTCTCTCTGACGAATAGAAATAAATTGGCATGATGCGACATGACGTTTTCAACTCGTTGGGTCGGTTCAACTCGTTGGGTCGGTTCAACTCATAGGGTGTCGTCCCGTAAGTTCAATGGTGCTAGTTCAATTGCTGGTGGGACAAAGTGCAAATTGTATACGGTTCAAAAGGTGCAAACCCTTCCGGTTGACCCCTCCCCCGCTTATTCCAAGTTCAATGAAAACCCTTTCATTCTCTTTTAACTCCCCCTTTATCACTTTTATGTAAAAAGTGAAAATATCATAAAGTAGTAATACTTCAAATTAGATTTAAAAGTAAATTACTTAAAAAAAACTTTCAAAACATATGTAAATATGCTTTGTATATCCCTTTTACTTACCACTCTTCAACTTTAAGAAATGATTTATGAAAATCTGTGCACATTTTTGTTTTATATGCATAAATCATAAATGAAATCTAATTAAAAACCATGCATTGAGATATCAAAAAAGAAGAGTGAAATTTAATACCCTTTGTTTTCGGTGATGAGATTTAATATTGGAATTTAGCAAAAGTAGTGCACCATTGACATGGAAAATAAGAGAGATATTAACGCAAGTCACCAGGCATACCCATGAAGGAGCAACCAATTTGTGTCTAGGTGTTCTTTGTAGATCGCAGGCTCGTGGATCAGATCAAATCTTCATCACATGAATCTTCTGGCTGGGTGTTGTTGATTTTGTTGCTGCATATTTGGCTGATCTAGATTGGAGAAAACACCATGCTGCCTGCTCTCATTACTCTCCCCCATATCGCAGTAAAACAATTACAGGCTCTCATGACAAAGTTCATGCACCCTCCACAGATCTTAGGAATAGGGATTTCCATTCGAATAATATCTGGGCATGAACGATTTTGATGTTGGAAGAACACACATGAAGAGAACATTCTCAAGATTTATGGATTGTTCGTAATCAATATGCATTATTTTTTTGAGGCGTGCAAGAATGCATATCCGTGGATCACTCAAGTGAAATCTCCTCCAAGAGTTTTTTAGCTACGCAAAGATCCGCCATTTGGAGATCTACCACAAAGAAATCTGCCATCCAGCGATATGCCACACATAAATATGTCAGTGATCTGTCCATCTAGCAAATGATCAAATCAACAATCTGGTCCATCCAACGACCAATAATTCTCCAGCAAAAACAGATCTAAAAATAAATTCTTTCAGTTCACAAATCATTGCAAACGAAAATAATTGATGAAACCATTTTTCTAATCCATCTGCAGAATAGCTTCCAATCACATCAACATTCAAAGGCTTGTAGCAGTTGTTAAATATCCAGAAAAATAGAAAGAGAATAATGAAGGAGCAGATATCAGAATCTTCCCTTTATTCTAGGTGAATGCCACGTGTAGGCTGCAATATTGTGTTGGGACGCATGTATGAAAAATCAAAATATTGTGATGGGACGCATGTATGAAAAATCAAAATATTGTGATGGGACACACGTTCAGATATTTCTCCTGCAAACTCGAGAAAGATTTGGATTGTCTTGTGAAGTGAAGGTTGTTCTCAAATGGACGGGCAACAGAGAGATTCACTCCAAATTTCAGGTCCACTAAATTTGTAATGCACTTTGTCCTTCAAAGTTGCATAATTTTCTTCAAAGGAATTGGGTAGATTCTCCATCCACGAATTGGAGTGCCATCCAGACGTACAAAATAAAGTATGCCCTCACAATGATAAAATCTAGGCCTTCCCATAATGGACAAAAGCCAAGCAAATCATGGTTACATAGGATGGAAAACTTAGTCATTCGCCTTGCATGTAAATTAGAAGGATCAAATTCATAAAGGCTCGATTACAAGAATAAACCCTTAACAACAAATGCCCAAATAGATCGTTGCACTTTCAAGTAGATCGTTGTGCTATTTTGGATCGATCTTTCCAATTGCTTCAACCTCTTTTGTCTATGCCTTGTTAAATTTTGACTCAATAACTCGGACATGCAATAACTAAATTGAATTTTTCTTCTCATTGCTGCTCGTGGACCTCCTCTTTTGAATGTTTCACAGGTTGTGACTAGTATTCCTTTGCTTAATGTGAACTCCCAATGAACCACTCAACCACACTGATACGATTTGGTTGAAAGTGGTTATGGAACATGCAATGCTCTATAGACTCCTAATCATACATATTACTAGTTTTTTCAAGCAATCTCACTATCTAATAACAAATCCCATAACCGCATATTCAAAAGAAGGGATTCATTCCAGCTAGGTAAGAGCATTGATGCAATAGATTAGATCGTGCCATAAAAGTTTGTGGAGGGCATGGCTATGCCGGTGTTAACATATTTGGAGCTTTGTGTAATGACCATGATATTTTTGAAGGAGACAATACAATTTTTCTACAAGGGTTGATCTGAGATACTAAAACTTAACCAGAAACATTGCTTGTTTGATTTGCATTAGCGCAGATTGCTAGACAACTATCATTGTGTACATCATTGGTGCATATTGAAGCAAATGTTAATTATTATGAAATGCAGATACTGCATATCAGATATACCTCGTAGATTGCTTCGATTTCTTGTTTGCCACCCCATATCACAAAAACAGCCACATAAAATCGTGTGAAGGCAAAAGAGTGTTCTCTTGAACACCAAATTGCTCCAAACTATGGCTTCTTATCTTTTAATTTAACAACATGTAGAATGTCTTCAATCCGTATGGGTGGATATTCTTTGCAGCTACCAATCTTGAATAACGATCTCTCCTCTCAAGACAATAATAAGGCTTCCCCATAACATTGCGTCCTCTCACATATGATGGCTCCAATTTTTTTTATAGGCTTCAAAATTTGTACACTACTGTACATTGTGAAACAAAGTTTGAATCACGTCCGTACTATGTCTTGGCTCTCTTTATTTTCATTGCACATCCCAAAGATTATGTATCTGCATTTTGTTGGTGTGAGCAACATCTACCATTATCACCATTTCTTCAACATGGCTCTGATATCAATTGATAAAACATAAATAAGAACAACAGCAAGGCGGAAAAGGCTCACTAGCCAACACTTATTGTATTCACTCCAATGTTACATATTTATATTACAATGGGTGATGCCACCTCATAGAGAGATTTTCTCTAGATCCTAAAATCATGCATGATGACTAGGCTAGGCAATCTTAACTAAAT
>JZKD02S1883316.1:97696-110355 GCA_000966675.3 Picea glauca
AGCTCGCAATGGCTGCCTACTCATAGTTGGAAGGATGATTAACAACCTTGATAAAGCTATAGAAAAAAAACTCATCTAGGAATTGCAATACATGGGTAGTAATGTTAAATCTTGGACCGAGCTCCAACATATGCCTCCGAGTATGTGTTCAGAGTTTATGGCTCCTCTCACATGTTATTCTCCATTGGTATGTTTTACGATAAAGGATTGGTTGTGCATTGCTATGCATCTAAGCCCACACATAGTTACTTTCAATTTATATAATAACACATGGAAAATTATTCCAACTGATCATCTTTTTCCAGAAAACATGAACTTTTGTTTGTTAGGTTTGTGTTATAAGCTTGCATTATCAGATTGCATTCTATAAACTAGCATTGTTTTGTCTCTTTACATGTGTATTTGTTTAGAATCATGGAAGGTGGGCCAGACTTTCCTTGAGATTGAAGTCTTCCATGGCCTTTTTGTTGAATCCAAACAAATACTTTCATTCCACTTTTCTGGATTTTCTTTGATATGAAAATGACTATGGTTTGATGGATACAACTTCTATTCATTTTCAATAGAGAAATGCATGGGGTAAGTTAAAAATAGTATTACCCATATGAAACTAGTGCGTTTAGTTGAAAAGGGCATTGGATTATACCGGAAGAAACACATACAACATGTGTGATAATTTATTCACTAGATTTTAATACAATAAAAATAAGGGAACTAAGATAATAAAAAACAATAAAATAATATTTTAATAAAATTAAGAGAACTAAGATAATAAAAAATAATAAAATAATATTTTAGAGATTTAGGTATTTAGTAAACTTTAATACATTAAAACATTTTTAAGAGGTACTTATAAACAATTTTAATGTTAATTTCAGCTTTTTTTCAATTTCCATATATTCTAAAAAATTATTTATAATATTAATAATAAGATTTTTTATTTTTTCATTGACAAAATTAATTATAAATAAAAAAATAATAAAAAATCTTCATACATTAAAAGAGACAATTATAAGCAATTTAAAAAGTTATTTTTCATTTTTCATTTTTTTTTCAATTTAATAAGTTATTTTTCATTTTTTCTTTCATTTTTTTTTCAATTTAATAAGTTATTTTTCATTTTTCATTTTTTTTTCAATTTAATAAGTTATTTTTCATTTTTTCTTTCATTGGTATGTGTACATTTCAAATTTGAAATTATAAGATTATTGAAAATATTTAATGAAATATGGAATGAATATAAACCTTTAAAAATATTATTTTCTATCAAAAACAAAATATCATCATCTTTAAACAATATAATTACCCCAATTCACTTCCGTGTTTACTTTCCCTGCTTAGGGCTATCCTAGTTATTTTGATTCTAATTTTTTTAATTATAGTATGCTATGCACTAGTTAAAAAATGTCATGGTTCATTACAAGAAGTCATGCGCTGTCGGTCTCCTTGACGTTGAAGAAGTCTCTCAATAGAATGCTCAATACAAGTCATCGTTTTCTTGGTGTCGGTCTCCTTGACGTTGAAGACCTTCACATGGAACGCATTTTGAGCAGGTTGCAGTCACCAAATGTAATATGCAGTCCCTACTCTTTCCTGCCTTATTGGAATCCAATGAAGAATTTAACGGTTTTGGAGGTGAGCCGGAGTGTCTTGAAAACATTGTGGCAAAACGATTCGCAGGTAATTGGAAATGTTCTGTTAAAGTTTGCAGGTTTAATCACTATTGATATTCCACCCCAGGGTCTCCAACGAATTCTAGGGTTTTTTAGATGAGAATTATGAGTAATATATAAATATTTTGAAAGGCTTACATCTATTGATAATGGGTACATTTAATAGGTTTTTAGTTTTTAATACTTTTTTTATGGACGAGATTAAATATGCCTAGAATATTCTTAGTCATCACAATAAATGAATGGCTCTGATTTCATCCATTAACTTACTTTTTTACATTTACCTAATCGTGTTTAAAAATTACTGTGTTCACTAACTTATTTCCACATCTGTCTGATTAAAAAATATTAAGGTGGCTGAGTTTCTGTGATGGTATCACCAACGATCACCAGTTAGAAGTTTAACAGCCATAAACCACCTTTCAACGTTCACCAACCGCGAGTTAATGGCTGTGCTAATTCTTATAGTTGAAAAATGTAGACATTTTGCAGTAATTGATATTCCACCCGAGGGTCTCCAACGAATTCTAGGGTTCTCTCGATGAAAATCATGAGCAATATATATTTCTTATAGTTGAAAAATGTGGACATTTTGCAGGTGCCTTTGCCGTTGCGGGAGCTACAGATCATTCCGAAGTTCATAGGGTACCTGACGCACCTCAAACGGATTGTCGTTATTATAGTCAGGGCAGGTAATCTAAAAAAATTGTCGGACGATGATAGTAGATAATCATACATACTTGTTAATCTTTAATTGTGTAAAAATAGAGCCATGCATACTTGTAGATGAGTTTGATTAGATATTCAAAAGGGAGAATGTTGGAAATGTAGATAGGAATGTCTTTTAACTAATATAAGTTTTTAATTTAATATAAAAATATAATAAAAGTCAATGATATGGTTGGTTGATATCAACTACATAGTGGAGAAAATGTTTTTTCTAGATAGGATACTGATTTATTAGACTTATTTCAATAAAATTGAAGATAAATAAAGGACAATGTTTCTTGTATTGTAACAACTACAATATTAAAATTACTAATTTAATTTGTGTTAATAATTACATGATTATATCTAAACACAATAAACTTTAATATCCATAAATATTCCATTAGAAATTGAACAAAATTGAAAATACATATATAAAATTCTAACATCTTTTTAAAATTAAACTTTACATATGTAAATTTGAAGCATTATTCTTTTATTTATTGGAAAGAACAAAATAGTACTACTCTTCTACAAAGTGGAGCAAATGCTTGCCCTATATAAAATATTGATTTATTAGACTTATTTTAAGAGATTCAACAAGTTTCCGAATTCATAAATACAATTTAAATAATAAAAAAATGTAATTTTCTATAATTTATATAAAAACTTAGAATAATTAAACAACCCCATTTAATTTTTTTTTAATTATATAATTAAATAATATATAATCCTATGTTTTCCGCATTTATTAATAAATAATTATTTAATTTCAAATTGTGTAAAAATAGAGACATGCACACTCTCCAAGTGAAGGTTTACAAAATGTTTATTTTGTAGATGAGTTTGATTACGATATGGGAAATTACAAAACCCTCGTTAATGTTCATATAACTTATAATAGGGTGTCTATATGATCAGATTCTTATTGGTCCCTACCACGGAGGGAATATAGCTATCAGTTATGTGGAGATTGAATCGGTTTTATTAAAAAAAATCCATAAATATAAATTATTATTATTATTATTTTTTTTATTAAAGTGAATTTTTTAAATTTAAAAATCTTTTTGTGAATTTTTTAAATTTAGTGATATATATTCTCTGATTTGTTATAGAGTTATATTTTACTTAATACCTTAAAAAATAATAATAACAATAAATTAAAATTGTATTTGAGTTTTCTTCACATAAGATTACAAAGGTTTGGTCTTTGATAGTTTTCATCTTAAATCCAAGTCCTAGTTCCAGTTTTTAGATGACATCTTTGTTGTTTGGTCTCATGGCCACCTCTCAACTTCTTTCTTTAACTATCTTCATAGCATTTGATCCCACATCCAATTTACCATGGAAATCCAAAATGAAATTTCTCTTCCATTTTTAGATGTTCTCATTTCTTGTCAATGTAATGGCATTCTTACTCATCAAGTTTATAGGGAAAAAACTCACACTGATAGATACCTTCAAGCCCAATATCACCATCACTCAACTAAAAAATATGTTGTTTTGAAAAATTTGGTTGATCGAGCCTATCAGATCTCTTCTCCCCAATTCTTCGAGAAAGAAAGAATGAGCTCACCTTACTAAGGCCCTTATGGCCAATGGGTACTCTACCTCACAAATCAATAAAGCTTTATGATCTGTTCGCCATCCTAAAATTGATAATGATTCCACTTCCCCACTCGTTGCTCACATCTCTCTTCCCTACATTCAAGGAACCACAAACCACATTTCTAATATTATGGCCAAAAAGAATATCAAGACTCTTTTAAAATCCTATAAAACTCTTAAACATTTATTCAAAACTGCCAAAGATAAATATGAACCTATGCTAGGCCCAGGTGTTTATCAAATTCCTTGCTCATGTGGAAAATATTACATTGGCGAAATTGGCGGTCTTTCAAAGCCCACCTTCAAAAACATAGAGCAGACACTTTCCACAACCACGTCTCAAAATCAATGATTGCAGAACACTCTAACGACTCTAAACACCTTATTTTCTTTGACCAAACTAAAATTCTCGCATCCACACCTTACTACTCTCATATCATTCAGAAAGTGCTATAAATTGAGAAGCATACCAATAATTTCAATCGAGAAGACAACTACAAACTTAGTCAATATTGGAAACCCACTGTTCATCGGCTGAGCCATTAATTCTTCCTCCTCTTTGTTCTTTGTTTGTTGTTACCTCTTAACTACTTTTTGTTGAATTTACTCTGCCCAACCTTCTTATTCTCTTGGGGGTAAATTCATGGAGCTGTGTAACACTTTCGTGACAATCTCATTTCCAAAATTCCGAAAAACATTCTTTCGGCTGAATTAATATTATTTTTCATCCGAAAGCTATTTGTTTAGCTGAACTAATTTTCGGACAAACTATGGAACGTCAAATCGAACGTTACAATGACGACACCCTCAATTTTCGTGTAGAAATTTAGTCAGACATATTTTTTCCATCCGACAATATCTTTTAGGCCGAAAGATATTTAGGCCGAAAACATCGTTCGACCGAAATATTCTTTTGGCCGAACTATTCTTCCGGTCGAACTATTCTTTCAGTCAAAAAACTGCTTATATATTAATCGGACATCGAAAATGAAACATTTTCTTGACTGTGACTGTGACTAACTGTGTTGTGTGAGGGACTGAGTGTTGGTGTTGGTGGGCACTCATTTGGGCGGTTGTGCTGTCGTGTTGGTGGGTGCTCCTTCGGGTGGGTAGGCCGAGCTTTAGGTAAGCTCAAATTTCCCAGTGCTATTTTAGTTTTTCTTTTTCTTTTAATTTTATTTTTTAATTTAAATTTAAATTTATATTTTGGCCTTTGTAGCCAAGCTGTGCGCACAGACGTGGTTTTGGCACGGATGTCCTGTCGTGTTGGTGTTGGTGGGAACTCCTTCGGGTAGTTGTGTTGTCGTGTTGGTGGGTGCTCCTTTGGGCAGGTGGGACGAGCTTCAGGTAAGCTCAAAATTCAGCTCAAAATTCCCACTGATATTTTAGTTTTTGTTTTAATTTTAATTTATTTTTTTAATTTAAATTATATCAAGATTTGGCCCCTGTACCCAAGCCGTGGGAACACCAATGGCTTACCCATAGGGTTGGGCCCCCAGGACCAAGTCACAGTCCACTGGACTGTGACTTGGTCGTAGGGGGCCAACTATGTGGCCAAGCCGTTGGCATGCTCACGGCTTGGCCACAGGGCTGGCCCCCGAGACCAAGTCATAGTCTAGTGGATTGTGACTTGGCTGCAGAGGCCCAGCCCTGTGGCAACACCATTGGTTTGTAGTATAACTCTTAGACCTGTGTGTAATGATCAAGCTTCATGATATTACAATATTTACATAATATGTAACATATAGGATACTACTCTCCTTGTTTTACCTTATATGACTCATTCATACAATGAACCCATGTAATAGCTCAGATCAATCATATTGGTTTGAAACTAGCTTATAATATGCATTGATCATACTTAACTTAGCTGTACTTATACTCTGATCAACTTACTTATTAGGGTGTACGCTTCTTGTATAGTTTAGCTCACCTTTATTGATAGGTTAGGCTCTATGATAAGACTTATACCATTCATAGTAACATTGTCTTATTACCATAATCAAATCAACTAGTATAAGCATGTACATGATTTGTATTCAATTACTCTAGTTATGAAGGAGTCTAATTACCATTAAATCAATAGTCACTAATAGGGGAAATATGGAATACTGTTTATCCATATTTGATATGCTCATATAGTATGAACAAGTATAAGATTACTATGAGACCAGTGTGATTCCTAGCTTAAGTCAAACACAACTTACAAGCAATGGAAATCAAGCAACTTATGATACATGGATACTATGATTAAAGTGGTAGTACTAAGTCATATTCAAATTACTGTATTCACTGATCTCTATCATTCCAGTCATTTGATTAGTATTTATTACTAGTTATAGCATGACGAGTGTAATCATTAGTATTTTCATATTACTTCATATTTATACAGGTTGTCAGTAGCTCAACTTAGAGCTTAGGTGTAAGTGGTTGACCCTATACATATCACTTATATTACCTTTTGTACATGTTACTGTTTAGTAATGTAATCATAGACATATCTAACCTTTATGAACACAAAGCTGATCTATAGATACTAATGGGATTAACACTCAGATCAATCAGTAGTAATGACATAACATAATGGTAAGTATAGACTGTAACTAATAAGCATGATATAGGTTACTTTTGTTGATTTGATTACATAGATTAATGAGAATGAGACTAATCTCACAATGCACTAATTTTAGTTATGTGTAATATGTGATATTGTATATAAGTAATACATAGATCAAACGGGTTGGTATTTATCATTACAGGTTATATGCCCTTGTTATCTGTAATAGCTATGATAACAAATTTCATTGCTTTAGTGATTATGGTTATACTGTACTTGTAAAATAATATGACACACATAACACTATTAGTAGCTTTATATACATAAACCAAACTCAACTAATTTGTAATGATTCACTAACCTTTATAGAACATACATAACTATCATACGTACAAACCTCATCATAGTTATGGTAATACAAGGTAGAGCTTAAGCATAACACTTGAAGTCATATCCCATATAGAGAAGCTATCATAGTGAGCTTGTATGACCATGTGAGTAATAGAAGTGATACTAGCTTAAGTAATGCTAATGGTTCTAGTCATTTCCCCTATACAAGAGATTAGAGCTGATGTCGAACTTGTTGTTTCTATTCTACCATTACCTATTACAACACATCTACATTACTTAATTCCCATAGGAAAACACTAACAACTTGAACTGAATACAAGATCATTAGGTAGATATAGTAGTAAGGCCATTAACCAGAGTAAGTGGTAAATGATGTTGTTCATTACAACACCTATATTACTAGTAATCATAGTTTCCATATCACTTATGCTACCATGTTGTTGTACATTGAACCCAATATCAGTATTGGTATATTATGTCTATTACACATACGTATAACATCTATCACTCTAATGGGAATCATACTTATCTGATTACGATTCGATCATACTAGCATGATGTATTGGTATAGTAATGAAACCCATCATAGTTAGACTAGCTTAAGCTTAGTATTGTAATCCTTATACACATACCCCCAAACCTTTACTTATATCGTAATATTAGTCATATTTATTATGAAATCCTCCTTATTACTATTGTAATGTGTGTATACCCTGTGTGAGCTTAGTTATCATTCAACTTACATAAGTATTGGGCTTAGCACTAATCCAGTCAAGCTGCTTACTTGTACCCATATCTCTTGTTATGATATTAGATTTTTATGGGAATAATGTAGTCAGTATTGGGCTTATAAGTAATAGATAACCTATGTGTATTGAGACTAGCTAAGCTGAAACGGGTTCCATACTATTGATATACTACCTATTGTAGTAAGTGTGTTGCTATCCCTTGTTCCCTTTGCTCACCAATCTATCTTACCCTTCTACTCGGGGTAGGTATGAGTGTTATAAGTAATCCCATTGAATGAATACAAGTGGTATTCTATTTGCTTAATTTGATCAGTACCATATTGAAATTTCAAGGTGACTACGGGAACATAAGCAATCGATAGTGTGGCTACATTTCAAATGGAAGTATTCATATATTAGAGAAGCTCCTAGCTGGTTCATAGAGCATGTAGTAATCAATCACTACTATAAAGTATACAACCTCTAGAACACTCAACTTACATAGGTGCTCATTATGAGATGAATGAATCCCATTGATCTATACAATGAATTAGATAAGAGTGTAACTAGTATATAGCTCCAAGTATTGATCTTATACATATCAGTGTCGTGAGCTCTTAGTACGTACATATTAGTATGAACTCCATTGTTTAACTGTGTTATCATGTTTGATTCCAAGATTATATGGTACTAGTACTATTCAACTTCACTGGTATGATTAATACATAACATATTCAATCACATAGGTTATACATTGTATTGACATCATACATGCTTGATATTGATTACAAATCTCATGGGAATTGAGAAATACTAATGTAAGGATACAAGCTTACTCTATGCTTTAAGATCCATGGTAAGTTCTATAGCCATTGCTTATCTAGCTTATCCTTGTAAGTAATCACAAATTATGTATTAGCTTGTATTAGTAAGAGGATATGATTATGGAAATAAGGTAGAGCTTACAACATGTAATACTCGTGAGTCCATGGAATATGAAGCTTCAGTGATTTGATTACTGTAATATCTATGAAGCTCATATAGTTTTATTGCAACTGTTCCTGTGATTGCTTGATTAGGTAAACATGATTCACACTACTTTACCTGGGACTTATCTCATAAACTAATGAGAATAGATGGGGTTGGGTACTAAGAACATGATGTAATTGGAATAGATTTGTTAGCTTGATACATGTAAACAAAGATGAATACTTTGATCTTCCCTTTGAAGTGTGCATATTATCGATATCCTTTATTCCCATAGGTCATCATTATATCTCTATCTACAACTTGATCAAATTGAGCAGTATAATGAGTAGTATCAAGACCATTGCTCAGATTAGACATGTATAAGATACTCCATATTCAAGTTCTTATGCTATTACTACTACCATATATGAATGTTTTTCCTATAAGAAGGCATGTATTTACTGTATGAGTATGGATACCATAGGAATTATGGGAAATCAATAGCCCATCTTATACATAGGAATAGGCATATTAGTAATCTATGGAGTTAGTACTAAGCTTCAATATGGATCTTATTAGTATGTGTAGTGAAAACATTGTTTAGATAAGTATGGGCTTACTAAGCTCTTAGGTTGGACTAGTAGTAAATCATAACAAAAGGCATATGTAACCTATGAGATCACTGCTTACACTGTCCAATACAAGCAATCAATATGAGCTTCAATATTAGTGATAGGTAAAAACTTGGTATTGAGCTTATCCCTGTAAATGAATGATGCAAGTAATACATAATAAAAGTAACATAGGTTTGTATAGAGCTTACTAAGTAGATACACAATCAAACACGTACATTAACCATATTTAGAAACAAGGTATTACAGTGTATTCAACACAAATTCATAACCCCATTGTGTAGTTAATATTAGAAATCGATACTACTCATATTACATAGATTTAAGTATTCTATGTGTATCACTATTCTATTCCATGTAACTAATGGTAATGAAACCAATATTGTTTAACGTATAGGATGATTAACTTATTCCAATAAACTATACACAACTAAATCTAAGCTAATACCTAATATGTTTACACACATGTATTGATTATTCTTATTACCCATGTTTCAACCATTGTAAGATATGGCATAGCCCATTCGATAAAGGAAACACATACTATTTTACCAGCATTAGCGATGTGTAATCAATTATGAGAATACATAATCATGTATCCAATAGGTTGTAAGCTTATATGGACCTATATTAGACTCGAGTAAAGTGTAAGATATGACTAGAGATCTAATCCCATATGAGTTATAACATCACGATTATTCCCTAAGTAATGATAGAAGAAACATGGAACCTTCATTAAACATAATGATACTAGTATGATTACCCTTTGCCCATACGTGCTTGAATATAAGCTATGTTATAGAGCTCATATTATGTTATAAAAATGCTTAAACTAAACACAATGACTAGACTGTAACAACTTAGAATCCATAACTCTTAGTGGTATAACTTATAGCTTATTCAAGCTAACTAAGAAATCTCATATTGCTTTTATTATAGTATTGTTAATCATCGTTCTTAAGCTTGTTACTAAGCTTCATTAGCCTTACATAATACTTATTATAGATATGACGTATCCTTGCAATGGTATGTTAATTACTAGTACAACAACAAATCTTTACGTAATCAATTGATTAGGAGTTACTGATAATATATCATGCTAATTGGTTAGTACAAATACACTTGATTGCCTTACTTGCACTGAATACTAGCTCTTATCCTAATAAGGTGTATCGTGTCTCACATACATACCTATTGTATTCATGTTCTACTTGCTTTGATCATAGTAGTAATACCCTTAATAGTGCACTTCTACCATTATTTTCAGCTTCTTTGTATGCCCCTTTCAAAATATCACCAGTTTTTACAAAGTCTTAGAATTAGAAATAATGAACTGCTTTATATAAAAGCAATATTATTATTAAATATTTAAACTTTAACTCACTCAAATATTTATCATATTTATCGAGAAGATCCTATGAAGTATCCCAGCCAACCATAATATATTATACACTATAACAAGTAAACTATGCATGTTGGAAAATATGGAAAATATATTGGAAAATATGGAAAATATATTGAATGATCAAATTTCAAAACAAAACATCCTAGAAAATCATTTTCTAGATCACAAAGATAATGTAAGAATATCACCTAAAATACTCCAATAGCATCATTGTATACATTACCATTTGGAACCATTAATTTTGTGACAATTAAGACTCACTCAGTTGCATCTTCTTCAAAATATATATTCCATGAAAACTCAAATTACTATTTGTAGAAATAGGCTTCATTACCACCATAAATTTTGTGACAATTAAGAATCACTCAATTGCATCTTCTTCAAAATATATAAGCTTGGAAAATTTAGGTTATGGGGCTCTTTTTGATGTGAAGAAGAGGGTAAATGCCTTCTTTAGGAACTCTTTGGACAACAATGAAGTAACCAAACTTATTATCCTCTCCAACAGACTGGTGGTAATTGCAATATTAATACATGAAAACTCTTGTATTTGGTGTTTCTCTACACAAGGCAGCTTCAAAGCACATTAGTTTAACCGAAAACACACATGCATTAAAACAATTGAGTATAGATCAACAAATCAATTGAATAATAAGAATATTATACAATTCATTCCATCTAGATAATAGTATCATTGTGATTAGCCAAATAACAAATACATTTTGCATGTAATTAATACAACATCACCTCATAAGTCTAGCAATTTGTCCACACATTAGCTCCACACACCATGAGTAGCTCCAAAGACATTTTTTTTATTCCAAAATACGAAAAGTGTTACAATAGACTTCTTCACCCAAGACCGAACTAGCTCTATGAGGAGGTTCGACCTCTCTTAAATAGAAGAAGGGGTGGATATCCCTAGGCAATTGCATGTGCTAGGGTTAGGTTGTAGGTAATGTGTGGGTTAAAGGCTGAGTGGTACGTGAGATTAGAGTGGCACACTTAGGAAATGAGGGATTTGTGAGGATATGAGGGAACGAACTTAGGGAGAGTGTGGAGTGAAGAGTAGTTACGTATGGTGAAGGGGAGTAACGTAGAGATGAAGGGTAGGTGAACTAGGAGTTTGCGTGGAGTGTGATGTAGGGAAAAGGGAGAGTTGACTAGAAGTGAGTGGAGGGTGACGTAGGGAATGAGGGAGTTACGCAAGGGTTGAGAGGAAATTATGTATGGGATGAGAGAGTTATCGTGGGATGAGAGGGAATCACACACGAGTGAAGGGATGTGACGTGAGTGGAAAGGGAGTGAAGTACTAGTGGGGGTGAGTGTATATGATTTAATTTAGGAGTGAGGGCGAGTGTGGGCATGAGTTTAAGTGATAGGTTTGGGCCACATGAGAGATGTGTGACGTTAGGTGAGGAGCCACCTAGGATGGGAGTCGAGTCCCTATATTGGGAACTCCTCCCAAAGGCCATGTCATCCCACTAGGTTGACCTCCTCCTTTTAGTTGACTCACTTTAATGTTTATTCAACTAGGGACACCTAAAAAAACAAATTTTAAAGCATGCTCCCAGTTCAATTAAATTCCCCTTCTTTGCATTTTTCGAGTAATATTGACATTTTTAGCAATAATAATCACTTTTTTGCCTCGGAAGATGGGAAATAGGGGTTTACATCATGCTCTGGACTGAAAAACGAATGTAAATATGGCATCTGACAACATCTGATGCCATATTTTTACATTTATTGACACAGAATTAATAAATTCCAATTTTACGAGAATTTAATTAATTCACTAAAACTTAAAAAAAAACCTATCAGACTTAGCCGCAATTTCCAAATAACTTAAACACTATGTTCTAGTATGAGATTATATACATTCTGACACTAGACATTGGATTTTCCATGCCGATACCTACTTGTCAACACATACTTCGGCTTTGGAGCAAGTCTTTTTTCGAGTGAAAAAACTTAGAAATTATTTAATCTTCTCACTAAAGTAAGGAGAAAAAATAATTAACAAGTGAA
>JZKD02S1883316.1:110365-134161 GCA_000966675.3 Picea glauca
GTGAAACTCCTTTTCTTGTTTATTGTGAAACTCTGGCTCTATAGGGTCTAAATACTTGATACAAGCTTATGCCTTTGCAAGGAAAGATTCCATGTCCTTTAATTGCATTGCATGAGCAAATATCATGTCCTGGATGACATTTGTAAATTTCTCATCAAAATCTGGTGAAGCATCCGAATTGACTGTCTTTATAATTGGAGATTCCTTCTCCTTCCATTTTTCCATGAAAGCGCTAGTCAACTCTTTGTAAGTTTTAATTTGTTTATCCTTAAGTTTTGTAAACCAATCAAGATCATCATCATCAAAGGACAAGATACACAAATTCATTCCCACATCTTCATATAAGGCATTACAACACCATTTATTAAAGCAAAGGGAAACTTTCTTAACATGACATCTAGCATCAACCATATTATTACTTTGAAAACAAGGAAAATTTTCAATTGCATTTTCTGGAATCACATGTGGATAACCACTTATTGCAGAAAAGTCAATAGGTTTATAAAGATCATCCATTTCTAAACTAGATTTATTAAAAGGAAAAGACTAACATAAATGGACTGGGACCCAAAAATTAATAAGGATCTTGTTGAGAAGAAATCTTGCTAGCCTCCTCCAAAACAACATTTGGGTTCAATAATGAAGCTAAGAAAATTGTGAGTTCCTATTTGCAGAATACTTTGTTAAATTACTTTTTGAAGTGGAGTCGTCAGATGATCAAGTTTATTATAAACAAACTAGAAGCATCAAACAAAGCAAAAAGAAAAAAGGAAAACAAAAGTCGTGTCACGGGAATAGAAAGGTTTATCCACGACAGTGGTGCCAAAAATGTTTTCGTCCTAATACACACCTAGGTTATCGTGGAATAAACCTTCAATCCACTTGGTGTGTCCTTAGGGGAAAGTCTCGAGTCAAGGTTATGCCACCTGATCCTTGACTCCTCTGTCTAGGCCAACTCCTAGCAAAGGCAAGGGGGGTAGTCCCTATAAAAATAAACTAAGGCTTTCTAAACTATGAAAGAAAGAAAACTTTACTCTAGGAGTTTATTACTTGAAAATAAAACTAGATCAATTAACATTTATCATTTATCATCATCATACTCAAAAAGGCTACTTGCTCATCAACATGCATAGATCATCATCAGATAGTCAAAATAAGATACTTGTCCATAAACATGCATGTGTATTATCAAAGGATACAATGTCTGCAAGACTTAAACATAAAGTTAGATAAATGCATAAATGAAATGACTACTCACATGAAAGATAGATTACTCAATGAATAAAATTGCTCGCATAAGACAAAGATAGATAGTATGTTTTAGTCAGTCCCTGAAATGGAGTCGTGGGTAGTGTAGATGGAAGATTTTATTAGGGTTAATTTTGTAATTATTTTAGTGGAAGTGTTCTTAAATTTTTTTTTTTATCAAAATTTAGTGAAACTTTCTAAGGCAAAAAGTAGACTTTTGAGGGTTTTCTGGGGCTTTAAAAAGTCCTAACCTGGGCTCTTTTTAGAGAGTTATGTTTGTTGTTTTAGGAAATCAAACTAAATATCTCTAAACAACTTAAATAAAAAATTTAAACTAAGCTAACTTTAGACCTCAAACTTGGATGCAAAAGACCTGAAATTGTTTTAAAACTTGCCTAGATTTACCTTTAAAATGAAATCTTTTAAACTAGATCTAGCAAGTTATGCATGCATATATTAGATATTGAGAATTAAACCTTGAAACTGCTCTAAACAACATGCAACCAAAAGAGATAAATAATGGAAAGAGCTTATCAAAATTCTAAGTTTCTTGCTTGAGCTTGGAAAATTTAGGTTATGGGGCTCTTCTTGATGTGAAGAAGAGGGTTAATGCCTTCTTTAGGAACTCTTTGGACATCAAGGAAGTAACCAAACTTATTATCCTTTTCAACAGACTGGTGGTAACTACAATATTAACACATGCAAACTCTTGTATTTGGTGTTTCTCTACACAAGCCAACTTCAAAGAACATTAGTTTAACCGAAAACACACATGCATTAAAATAATTGAGTATAGATCAACAAATCAATTGAATAATAAGAAAATTATACAATTCATTCCATCTAGATAATAGTATCATTGTGATTAGCCAAATAACAAAGAAATTTTGCATGTAATTAATACAACATCACCTGATAAGTCTAGCAATTTGTCCACACATTAGCTCCACACACCATGAGTAGCTCCAAAGACTTTTTTTTTATTCCAAAATATGAAAAGTGTTACAATAGACTTCTTCACCCAAGACCGAACTAGCTCTATGAGGAGGTTCGACCTCTCTTAAATAGAAGAAGGGGTGGAGATCCCTAGGCAATTGCATGTGCTAGGGTTAGGGTTGTAGGTAATGTGTGGGTTAAAGGCTGAGTGGTACATGATATTAGAGTGGCACACTTAGGAAATGAGGGATTTGTGAGGATATGAGGGAGAGAACTTAGGGAGAGCATGAAGTGAAGAGTAGTTACGTATGGTGAAGGGGAGTAATGTAGAGATGAAGGGTCGATGAACTAGGAGTTTGCATGGAGTGTGATGTAGGGAAAAGGGAGAGTTGACTATAAGTGAGTGGAGGATGACGTAGGGAATGAGGGACTTATGCAAGGGTTGAGAGGAAATTATGTATGGGATGAGAGAGTTATCGTGGGATGAGAGGGAATCACACACGAGTGAAGGGATGTGACGTGAGTGGAAAGGGAGTGAGGTACGAGTGGGGGTGAGTGTATATGAGTTAATTTAGGAGTGAGGGCGAGTGTGGGCATGAGTTTAAGTCATAGTTTTGGGCCACATGAGAGATGTGTGACGTTAGGTGAGGAGCCACCTAGGATGGGAGTCGAGTCCCTATATTGGGAACTACTCCCAAAGGCCATGTCATCCCACTAGGTTGACCTCCACCTTTTAGTTGACTCACTTTAATGTTTAGTCAACTAGGGACACCTAAAAAAACAAATTTTAAAGCATGCTCCCAGTTCAATTAAATTCCCCTTCTTTGCATTTTTCGAGTAATATTGACATTTTTAGCAATAATAATCACGTTTTTGCCTCGGAAGATGGGAAATAGGGGTTTACATCATGCTCTGGAATGAAAAACGAATGTAGATATGGCATCTGAAAACATCTGATGCCATATTTTTACATTTATTGACACATAATTAATAAATTCCAATTTTACGAGAATTTAATTAATTCACTAAAACGTTAAAAAAAACCTATCAGACTTAGCCGCAATTTCCAAATAACTTAATCACTATGTTCTAGTATGAGATTATATACGTTCTGACACTAGACATTGGATTTTCCATGCCGAGACCTACTTGTCAACACATACTTCGGCTTTGGAGCAAGTCTTTTTTCGAGTGAAAAAACTTAGAAATTATTTAATCTTCTCACTAAAGTAAGGAGAAAAAATAATTAACAAGTGAAAAAACACTCTAGAGTATGTGCCCACTCCCATATCAAGGGTGGCTAATAGACTTTTACATTCTCTCATACTTAGAACATTTATTACAGTAGTGGAAATGCGGGAAAAAGGGGCTTTTTCAGGGCCTGTTGAATCACTGAACTCTGCATGTATGAGCACTGCCTCCTCATTATCTTGCAGCTCTTCAGGAAATCCAGCTTATGAAAACTGGCGGATAACATAGGACCCATATGAGGATGTGTGCTTGATCTTTTTATATAAATGGAGAGCATGCGATAATCCAGAATCCGTCCCTATATCACAAACGTCTCGCCAAAAACAACATCAACGACACATGTATATGAAGACCAAGTGTAAATTGAAATTGTACAATTATTATACATGTAAAATGAAAATGAACTATAAAAAAGGAAGAAAGTGAACACAAATACAATTTAAAATGTGGAGGAAAGGGTTAGAAATACGCTACAGAGGATTCCCCATGGCATAAAGTAACATTATTGATGAAGACTTGAAAATTTTCTACTCACTTGTAGCTTCAAACTTTCCACTGTCTGACTGGATGAAGTAGAAACTGCATGAATCATCCATGTCATGGATGAAACAAGACCTCATATGTAGGAATAATCCTCGTCCAGGATGACTGTTTGAAGATCCTTTTCCAAGATTTATTAACTTGGAGTTTTTCCTGGGAATATACCACCCAAGAAACATGTATTTTTCTTTATTCCACCAAACTTTGAAGTTTGGTAAGCCTTGTAAATTTTTTATGAAGATTTGCATTGGACTCTCATGATGGAAGGCTAACCAATGCTCATAATGATATGAAGTTACAAAATTGAAGTTATCTTCCAATTTCCCATTAGTTGTCATTAAGTCATTTGATGGTTGAGAAATTATAACTGGGAGTGGAATTTTTAACGAATCTGCTTCACCGATCATTTCAGGATCATAACAATTGTTGAAAATTTTCTATGAAGAGATGGGTTCCTCGGGACGAGGATGGGGATTTGAATTAACTGGATACTCAATCATTTCCAACTCAAAATCCTTTGTTTCCTCATGATTAGTTAATGACTCATCTATAGGCTCTTCTAGAATTTCTAAGTGAAACTCCTTTTCTTGTTTATTGTGAAACTTTGGCTCTATAGGGTCTAAATACTTGATACAAGCTTATGCCTTTGCAAGGAAAGATTCCATGTCATTTAATTGCATTGCATGAGCAAATCTCATGTACTGGATGACATTTGTAAATTTCTCATCAAAATCTGGTGAAGCATCCGAATTCACTGTCTTTATAATTGGAGATTCCTTCTCCTTCCATTTTTCCATGAAAGCGCTAGTCAACTCTTTGTAAGTTTTAATTTGTTTATCCTTAAGTTTTGTAAACCAATCAAGATCATCATCATCAAAGGACAAGATAAACAACTTCATTCCCACATCTTCATATAAGGCATTACAACACCATTTATTAAAGCAAAGGGAAACTTTYTTAACATRAMRTCTAGCATCAACMATATTATTACTTTGAAAACAAGGMAAATTTTCAATTGCMTTTTYTGGAATCACATGTGGATAACCACTTATTGYAGAAAAGTCAATAGGTTTATAAAKATCATCCATTTCTAAACTAGATTTATTAAAAGGAAAAGACTAACAGAAATGGAYTRGGACCCAAAAATTAAWAAGGATCCYGYTGAGAAGAAATCTTGGCTAGCCTCCTCCAAAAAAACCTTTGGGTTCAAGAATGAAGCTAAGAAAATTGTGAGTTCCTCTTTGCAGAATACTTTGTCAAATTATTTTTTGAAGTGGAGTTGCCAGATGATCAAGTTTATTATAAACAAACTAAAAGCATCAAACAAAGCAAAAAGAAAAAAGGAAAACAAAAGTCGTGTCACGGGAATAGAAAGGTTTATCCTCGACAACGGTGCCAAAAATGTTTTCGTCCTAATACACACCTAGGTTATCGTGGAATAAACCTTCAATCCACTTGGTGTATCCTTAGGGGAGAGTCTCGAGTCAAGGTTATGTCACCTGATCCTCGACTCCTCTGTCTAGGCCAACTCCTAGCGAAGTCAAGGGGGGTAGTCCCTATAAAAATAAACTAAGGCTTTCTAAACTATGAAAGAAAGAAAACTTTACTCTAGGAGTTTATTACTTGAAAATAAAACTAGATCAATTAACATTTATCATTTATCATCATCATACTCAAAAAGGCTACTTGCTCATCAACATGCATAGATCATCATCAGATAGTCAAAATAAGATACTTGTCCATAAACATGCATGTGTATTATCAAAGGATACAATGTCTGCAAGACTTAAAGATAAAGTTAGATAAATGCATAAATGAAATGACTACTCACATGAAAGATAGATTACTCAATGAATAAAATTGCTCGCATAAGACAAAGATAGATAGTATGTTTTAGTCAGTGCCTTATATGGAGTCGTGGGTAGTGTAGATGGAAGATTTTATTAGGGTTAATTTTGTAATTATTTTAGTGGAAGTGTTCTAAAAAAAAAACAAAATTATCAAAATTTAGTGAAACTTTCTAAGGAAAAAAGTAGACTTTTGGGGGTTTTCTGGGGCTTTAAAAAGTCCTAACCTGGGCTCTTTTTAGAGAGTTATGTTTGTTGTTTTAGGAAATCAAACTAAATATCTCTAAACGACTTAAATAAAAAATTTAAACTAAGCTAACTTTAGACCTCAAACTTGGATGCAAAGACCTGAAATTGTTTTAAAACTTGCCTAGATTTACCTTTAAAATGAAAGCTTTTAAACTAGATCTAGCAAGTTATGCATGCATATATTAGATATTGAGAATTAAACCTTGAAACTACTCTAAACAACATGCAACCAAAAGAGAGAAATAATGGAAAGAGCTTATTGAAATTCTAAGTTTCTTGCTTAAGCTTGGAAAATTTAGGTTATGGGGTTCTTCTTGATGTGAAGAAGAAGGTGAATGCCTTGTTTAGGAACTCTTTGGACAACAAGAAAGTAACCAAACTTCTTATCTTCTCCAACAGATTGGTGCTACCTGCAATATTAACACCTGCAAACTCTTGTATTTGGTGTTTCTCTACACAAACTAGCTTCAAAGCACATTAGTTTAACCAAAAACACACATGCATTAAAACAATTGAGTATAGATCAACAAATCAATTGAATAATAATAAAATTGTACAATTCTTTCCTTCTAGATAAAAGTATCCTTGTTATTAGCCAAATAACAAATAAATTATGCATGTAATTAATACAACATCACCCCATAAGTCTAGCAATTCGTCCACACATTAGCTCCACACACCATGAGTAGCTCCAAAGACTTTTTTTTTAATTCCAAAATATGAAAAATGTTACAATAGACTTCTTCACCCAAGACCGAACTAAATCTATGAGGAGGGTTGACCTCTCTTAAATACAAGAAGGGGTGGAGATCCCTAGGAAATTACATGCGCTACGGTCAGGGTTGTAGGTAATGCCTGAGTTAAAGGATGAGTGACACATGAGATTAGAGTGGCGCACTTAGGAAATGAGGGATTTGTGAGGATATGAGGGAGCGAACTTAGGGAGAGCGTGGAGTGAAGAGTAGTTACATATGGTGAAAGGGAGTAACGTAGAGATGAAGGGAAAATGAAATAGGAGTTTGTGTGGAGTGTGACGTAGGGAAAAGGGAGAGTTGACAAGAAGTGAGTGGAGGGTGACGTAGGGAATGAAGGAGTTATGTAAGGGTTGAGGGGAAATTATGTATGGGATGAGGGAGTTATCGTGGGATGAGAGGGAATCATGCACGAGTGAGGGGAAGTGACGTGAGTGGAAAGGGAGTGAGGTACGAGTCAGGGTGAGTGTATATGAGTTAATTTAGGAGTGAGGGTGAGTGTGGTTGTGAGTTTAAGTGATATTTTTGGGCCACATGAGAGATGCATGAGGTTAGGTGAGGAGCCACCTAGGATGGGAGTCGAGTCCCTATATTGGGAACTCCTGCCAAAGGCCATGTCATCCCACTAGGTTGAACTCCCCCTTTTAGTTGTCTCACTTTAATATTTAGGCAACTAGGGACACCTAAAAAAACAAATTTTAAAGCATGTTCCTAGTTCAATTAAATGCCCCTTTTCTGCATTTTTCGAGTAATATTGACATTTTTAGCAATAATAATCGTTTTTTTGCCTCGAAAGATGGGAAATAGGGGTTTACATCATGCTCTGGATTGGAAAATGACTGTAAATATGGCATGTGACAATATTTGATGCCATATTTTTACATTTATTGACAAAGAATTAATAAATTCCAATTTTGCGGGAATTTAATTAATTCACTATAACTTAAAAAAAAACCTATTAGACTTAGCCGCAATTTGAAAATAACTCAAACACTATGTTCTAGTATGAGCTTATATACATTATGACACTAGACATTGAATTTTCCATGCCGAGACCTGCTTGTCAACACATGCTTCGACTTTGGATCAAGTCTTTTTTCGAGTGAAAAAACTTAGAAATTATTTAATCTTCTCACCAAGGTAAGGAGAAAAAATAATTAACAAGTGAAAAAAAAATCCGGAGTATGTTCCCACTCCCAGATCAAGGGTGTCCAATAGCCTTTTACATTCTCTCATACTTAGAACATTTATTAAAGTAGTGGAAATGCGGGAAAAAGGGTTTTTTGAGGGCCTGTTGAATCAATGAACTTTGCATGTATGAGCACTGCTTGCTCATTCTCTGGCGGCTCTTCAGGAAATATATCTTGTGAAAACTGGTGGATAATAGATCCCATAATAAAGAAACATCTAGATGTACTTTACTAGTCTGTAAAATTGCTTTCCCAATTTGAATTTGTGTAGCCCTACAATCTTATGTCACGATCCGAGATATATCTGAGTCCATAATCGATTGTACCCTTTAGGTAGCTTATCACATGTTTTACTGCAATCAGTTGAACATGTATAGGATCAATGTGGTCACCACAAAACATATATATGTCCTTGTGTTCATCAAATATATCAACGAACCAAATTTTCACAGCAAATTGTACGAAACTAGTACACTTTCTCAATTGCAACTCAATTGGCTCAATCATGTGTTGGCTCTATGTGATTTTCGCAAACAACTATTTTTCTCACTCTCTGAGAGTATGTCTTCTACTCTCTCTACAATCATTCTTTCTGGAACTGGGACTCTGCACTTGTAGCTTCTTTTTCTGAAAATGAGAATGATTTCTCCATTCTCACTGTAGTTGATGAAATCTTAGATTAGTTATTTTACTCCATCAGGATAACATATTCATTTTCTCCCTATGAATCTCATACTACATCCTCCTCTTTTTTTTTAATGGATCATGGTTGTTCTATATATACTTATTCTAATTACTGGAGCAAGTGTCTCCTCATAGTCTTCTCCCTCTTGCTGAGAAAATCCTCTGGAAACAAATTAGAATTTATACATCTCTATGAATGGTGCATGGGAGGTTACTCCTTCTGGGATGGTAGTTGGTAGGGCTTCCTGCCTCACTACTAGTGGATCCATATGCTCCTCATGATATTCCTTGTCAATGCTATATGGATTTTCATCCTCCAAAGTGTCACGAGATCATGCTGGTCTCTTCCTAGTTATAGCAATGATTCTAGGTACGACCTTCTGGCTCTATTAACTCTTCCTGATGATCTGAAGAGTGATCAATTGCACCAGAGGGATTTTTTCTATCACCTTTGGAGCCTTCTACTCCTTACAATCAATCTCCTTATGAGATACCTTGTATCTCACAAAAGTAACCTTCTTCTTCTTCTTCTTCTTTGGTACATGGATGTATACGTTCATGTATACACCTTATTATCTGGATAGTCTACTCCATGTCTCAAAATAGATATTACCTAATATGTTGTCTCATGCAACCGTCACTATAGATTCCCTCGAAGTTAACATCTGTGACCTTCCTGGAACAAGAACAACAAGGGAGAAACAATATACAAGAATAATACTCTTTATAATAATAATAATAACAATAGCAAGAACAATTGTCACAATAGCTCCTTTAGAGCTATCACTTGTGACCTTCCTCAAACAAGAGTCAAAAGTAAAAAATACAATAATAAGAAATGAGAGCAACACTCTTCTAGTGTTTTGATCAATCATTCCTCCATGGTAACCTGGAAACAAAACAAGAAGTTCCTCCTAGAAGAGATGTAAGTTATATCTAGTAAATAATTACAATAAGCATTTATCTCAATAATGATCACATGCTACCAAGTTTTCAATAATAAAACTTTCAAATATTGTTATCACAACTATAGTGTTTACTTGTAATGTGGCAATTATCAAACTTGATATGTGCAAAGTTGAATCTTTTCAATTTAATCAATCAAACCTGGAACTTGGAGTCTTGTCCTCAAGAATGAGTGTGTTTTTTTTTCCGAGTCTCCTTCACTCAAGATGACAAGTATTCTTTTCAACCTGTCCTCTGTACTCAGATAATATGATTTCTTGAAAGAAATATAAGTTAGAGAATAAAATCTATAATCTCAACCTTAATTAATATAATACTTTGACTTTAACTTTGAACAATGGTTAGTATGATAGTCATAACTTCAATAGATCACAATACAACCTAGATGTTCATAAGATCACAATAATTCCATAAAAAATAGAGGCATATCAAATGAATCAAACTTGGGGTGTATTGTTCGTCTGCATGTGTTGGATCTAAGATCCTTCTGGATCTACGATTGTTGTTTGGACAAAATATCCTTTTTCCTGCAAATACCCTTAAGATAATGATATAGTTTAAATATATGTAAGTACATACCTCTTACAGTATCGAAAAGTAGTGGCACCATCTGAAAACAGTGAAAATAAATAATGAACCTTTAAAACTTCAAAGGTGATCCAACTTGTAATTTAAAGGTAACTCGAGATTTGTTAGGGTAAAGCGTACTAGGACAATAAAAAATCAGTCCCAACACTTAACAAAAAATTTCATTGCAATCGGTACTGTAATTGGCATGAAGGAACAGGTAGAAAGGAGCTGGCACTCCAACTCCAACTGATACTGCAACTAAAAATTGCAACTAGTACTGCAGCTGCAATTGGTACTGCAAGTGCAACTGCAAACTTAGTGTTTCATGAGAAAACCCTAATTTCTTAGACTTCAAATTTCAAAATTCTGATCCAGGGACTAGATGTGTCCTCCTAGGGAAATCTTTTCTATGGTATTATTTTTTCCAACGTCCTCCAGCAAGGTGGATGACACCAACTTTTAGGGTTTATGCAGAAACCCTAGTATGCAGAAATCCTAGTTTCTAAAATTTGTCCAAAATTGAAAATTGTTCCAAAGAAAAGGTGTGTTAGGGTTATAAGAGTCTTCCTATGCTCTTAGCTTCTTCAACAAGTTATTTTATGCTGTGAAAATGCATTGTTTCAGGCCCACTCTAATTCCAGGTTGAATTTTCGTCTTTAAACAATTAATTTGGTTAGTGTTCTTTTTCTTTTAACCATTAGCACAATAAATGATATAAAGGATCATTGGAAGAATCATATCCACAACATACACAAGATTTACCCTCGGAAAGCCCTCTAGTGAAAAAACCCAATGAATTTCCTTAATATAGATTCACCAACCAAGAACAATGCCTCTCTCCAAGAGAGAAATAACAAAGGAGAAGATCCTCCTCTAACCCTTGAGTAGGGAAGTGTAGCACACCACATAACTAAGATATAACTAAGAAGTAGACCAAGAATCTCCCCAACTTCTCCTCCTAGCTATAGTAGTCTCTCCCTCTAAGACTTCCATACTTCCTATTCTTAGTTGTAGAGCTAGTGTGTGTGTGTTCAAATGAGGAGCTAGCCTCCCTTATAAATAGTAGTTTGGCCTACCTAAATTAGGTCTAGGTTGACTTGTCAATTTATCCTTTTAATTTACATTTTACTTGTCAAGACACAACATGGATGAATTTTACAAAGGAAAAAGAAGATCATCTTAACAAATCTAATATAATAATATTCTTTAGGGTTTTTTCTTGGTCTACTTGTATATCTTTCGAAGCTACTCAAACTCCAACACTTGTAATATCTTTATTTTATTTTATTCTCTAATTCTTTATTGCAACACATATTTTTCTTTAAATTTAGATGTAATATTATTTTTAATCTTATCAATATTCTATAGAATGATTTCTTCATGTATTCCTCAATGATTTAGCCAAGACTTGGGATCTTTATGCATCTTGTTGGTTTTTCCTGGAGTTTGAAACAATTTTCTAGAGGTTGTTGTTGTAAATTTTATTTATATTGTTCTTGTACTTTAAGTACCTAATCATAGTCATTCTCTAAATGGGGTAAATACCCACTTCTATGGAGTATAGGATAGGGTGTATTTCCTTTAATTTTTATATTATAAGCTATAAAATTATTTTGTATTTACTCTATCTTTCTCTAGATTCTCTAGAGGCACTGCACCCCCAAACTTCATATCCATACAAGATAATAGGAGTTATGAGAGTCTCAAAGATGATTTTTTTCTTATCCCATAGCTAAATGTATGCTAATTTACAATTGTTTTCAAGCCCATAATAACATTTTCACCCTCCATTTATGCTTTCTTCAATGTTATAGTTCCAATTGAGATTATGGTGAATATTGATTTCAGGATATTTGTATGAAGACACTTCCTTCAAGCTAATGTTGTCATATACCAAAGTATCATAAGTGATCTTTTTGGATTTAATGATCATATAACCTTCATTTTTTTAGAGTTTAGAGTCATACCCATATTAGAGCATAAGTTCTTGAGGATTCTTAATTGATTATCAAGGCCACATGAACTCATCACCATATTAGAGCATAAGTCCTTGAAGATTTTTAGTTAATTATCCATACCACATGAAATCATCACCATATTAGAGCATAAGTTGTTGAGGATTCTTAGTTGATTATCACTCATCATAGTAAGAACAATATCATAAATTTATATTATATAAATTTTTTATATAAATAATATCTAGAAATATCTTAAGATATTAGTAATTGACTAATAATATTACATTAATATGAATATAATTGGTTAGTAAATTTTATTTTTTTTAAACAAATTAATCCAATAGAGTACAATGTCAACATCCAACACTCTTAAAAGATGAATTTCAATAGCCAAATAGGCCAGAAACACTCCAACTCAATATCCAGAAGCTACTCAAACTCCAACACTTGTAATATCTTAATTTTACATTAAATTTAGATGTAATATTATTTTAAATATTATCAATATTCTATAGAATGCTTTCTTCATGTATTCCTCAATGATTTAGCCAAGACTTGGCATCTTTATGTATCTTGGTGGTTTTTCCTAGAGTTTGAAACAATTTTCAAGAGGCTCTTGTTGTAAATTTTATTTAGGAAATACCCACTTCTAAGGAGGACACAATATAGTGTATTTCCTTTAATTTTGAGATTATATTAGAGAAAAAGTTCTTGAGAATTCTTAGTTGATTATCCAAGCCACATGAACTGATCACCATATTAAAGCATAAGTTGTTGAGGATTCTATATTAGAACATAAGTCCTTGAGGATTATTAGTTGATTATCCAAGCCACATGAACTCATCACCGTATTAGAACTGTATTAAAGCATAAGTTGTTGAGCATTCTTAGTTGATTATCACTCATCACAGTAAAAACAATATCATAAATTTATATTATATAAGAAAATATTTTATAAATAATATCTAATATTAGAAATTGAATAATAATATTACATTAATATTAATATAATTTGTTAGTATTTAATTTCTTTTTAAAAACAAAATTAATCCAGTAGAGTACAGTTGTCATCATCTAACACTCTTAAAAGCTGAATTTCAATATCCAAATAGGTCAGAAACAATGTTTCTTTTGCAATTTTCACCCTCTGCTAAATGTTTTATGCGATTACAACAACTCACAATTTTCTAACATCAAATTTCAATATGCAGGTACTTGGAAATAATGGAGTAAGTGCCAGTTGTAAGAACAAGTTATAAGCTTCAGTTGTGAGAGTCATTTGTAGGCGTGTTAAGAGTCAATTCATAGTTGAGAGTCTAGTTGTCTTTGGTTTGCATGTAACCGACTCGGTAGAGTGTTTTCCTATATAAGGATGTAATCCGTCTTCATTGAATAAGATAGAAGTGAGCATAGCCTCACCGTGTTGTTTGTTTCACATATTTTAAGTTGGTATCATAGCTGGATAGAGATCCAACTCTCTTTGAGGTGAGATCCAAGAAAAAAATCTTGAATTTGTTTTTTGAGAGTGCTCCCCTATACAGTAGTAGAGAGCGTCGATTCTCTCACACTTATAAAATTGAATTTTTCGATCCTCGGCGCTCCCGTTGAATGCTTTTGAGAGCGCTGCTATGTCGACGCTTCCCCTTATACACGTAGATAGTGTTGACCGCTTTGTCTAGCGCTCACCTTGCAATTTATCCAGTGCACTAGCACACCTAATCATTCCTCCAAGGAGCGTCGATGTCATTTATTTGGCAAAGCGTGAGTTCTGGTAAGGAATGCATGAGTAAAGATGCATGGAGTTTTGAAGCATGAGTTTATATAGTTTGCATGTGATTTGCATGAGCATTGGAGCATGAGCATGGTTATATTTTGAGTTTTTGGGTGGAGTTTGAAAATCGGTTACATGCATGGAGTTTTTAGGAACATTTGAATAAGAATGGGTTATAAAGTTTTTTTTAAGTGGAATTATAAAGTTTATTATGATAGCTTTATAAATAGTGAAGGTTCATTTGTTTTTAATATGTGATCTTTTTTCATGTGGAGCATTGAATAAGAGTGCAACATTGTTTTATTAAGTGGATACTTTTTAAAGCGTGAGGTGAAGAGGGACTTATTCATTTCTTTATTAAAAGTGGAGTTTTTATTTAAAGTGGGTTTTAGTTTTGAAGTATAAACTTTAAAAAGTGGATATTTTGGATGTTAAGGTGAATGCATGATTTAAAGGTAAATGCATGCATGATTTAAGCTAAGAACAAAGCCGAGATAGAGATGAATCAGTGGTATCCAAAGGCAGAGCGACAGACAACATAGGACAAAACTCGACAAAAAGTTGCATATCCTTGGTGATTCACTTACAGAGACTAAATTGCAGTGATGGTGAATTCGTTGGCAGAGACCTACCTCAATGAAGCCAACAAATTAGATGGATCGAACTTCATTAACTAGAAATTCAAGATGCAGACGCTCATGAAAGGATATGGTGTCTGGAACATTGTGAAGGGAACTAAAATTAAACCTGATGCGGCTGCCGGTGCGACAACATCACAGATCCAAGATTGGGAGAAGCATGAAAAAAAGGCAAAGGTATTGTTGCACATGTTTGTTAAACATAGCATAATTCCACCTATTAGAGAAGCTACAACTTCTGCTGCAACATGGACAGTGCTTAAAGAATTGCATGAAACTAGAAACACAAATGACATTTTGTTCCCGAAAACTAAATTGCTAGGCATTAAGATGGATGGGAATGAATCTGTTAGTTCATTTTTGGGTCATATTAAAGAGGTGAAATACAAGCTAGTAAATATAGGGGAAATTGTTTCCAACACTGATATGGTCACTATTACCTTAAATGGTATGCTAAAAGATTATCATATGTTCATAACAGGTCTTGCAGCAAGGGAGAAACCTCCTACATTTGAAGAACTGACAGATATTTTGCTGCAAGAGGAAGAGAGGTGCGGGAATCTAAAGCCTCCGAGTAAAGATTTGGAACTGTGGTCGAATAATAGATCTGCGAGAGGGAGATCATGAGTAAGAGGCAGAGGAGGCAGTTCATGGTAGAGAGGCGGTTCATGGCAGAGAGGCAGTTCATCGCAGAGAAGACAACCTCCAAATCAAGGTATGCAATTTGATAAGAATGAGTCAAAGAGTTGTTTTTATTGTGGTCGACCTGGACATATTGTTAAAGACTGTCATAAGAAGAAAAGTGATGAGGCTAGGAATAAAGATAGAGCACATTCAGGTCATCATGCAGAAAATTTTCAAATCAAGATCTCAGATTATTTATTGCTAGTGATGATATTGATGAACCCTCGAATTTTGACTCACGGGATCTTAGGATGTTTCTGCCTAACGCTACTTTATCTACTGAAATGGATGATTCTGATGCTTGGTTTGTGGATTCCGAAGCATCAGTACATATGACTTGTAATAAAAATTGGTATACTAATTTTAAAGAAACACAAAATGGTGCCAACATATATCTTGGAGATGATCACTCTCATCAGATCAAGGGATATGGAGAAATTCCTATGAAATTTCTGAAGGGCACTGTTCTTCACATTCACAATGTGGTGTATGTGCCAGGAATAAAGAAAAACATGATCTCTTTGTCCACCATTATAGATCCGAACTTGAAGGTTGAATTCTTCAAAAATTATTGCATAATGAAGGATCTGTTGGACCACTTCCAAACTGTTGCAACAGGAGTCCGAGCAGGAGGTCTATACAAACTTGATGTTACCAGCAAAGCACATCATGCACTAACTTCTGCAACTATGCCAACAAAGATTCTTTGGCATCAAAGGTATGGACACATTAGTCATCCTGATTTATTGTTATTACAGAAAAATAATATGGTTGAAGGACTTTCCATGTTAAAGAATGATAAGTTTGTTTTTGATGGATGTGCATTAGGAAAGATGCACAGAGATGAATTCCCCTCTAATCCTGATAAGAAAAAGAGAGATGTGTTAGATCTTCTGCATACTAATGTTTGTGGGCCTATGGAGACTAGGTCTTTAGGAGGTGCATTTTACTTTCTATTATTTATTGATGATTGCATGAGATACACATGGGTTTACTTCCTTAGACGAAAAAGTAATGTTTTTGAGCACTTTAAGGAATTCAGAACCATGGTGGAAAAGAAGACAAGAAAATCCATCAAAATCCTCTGTTCAGATCAAGGGGAAGAGTATAAATCAGGAGACTTCAACAAATATTGAAAAGATAATGAAATAGTAAAACAGTTTACAGTACCTCACACTCCACAACAAAATGTAGTCGCTGAAAGGAAAAAAAGAACTCTGGTAGAGTGTGCACGTAGTATGATGAAAGGTAAGAATCTCTCAAATGCATTTTGGGATGAAGCCATAAATACTGCAGTTTATTTGAAGAATAGAAGTCCAACAAGGTGTCTTGATGATGTTACTCCTTTCAATGCCTTGAATGGTTCCAAACCTGCAGTTCATAATTTGAAAGTATTTGGGTGTAAGGCTTTTGCTCATATTCCAAAGGATAATAGGAGGAAATTGGATGCTAAATCCATTAAATCTATTTTCATTGGGTACTGTTATGAATTTAAAGCATACAAACTGTTTGATCCTACTACTCACAAAGTATTTGCAAGTAGAGATGTACTTTTCCATGAGCAGGAAGTAGGAAATCATGACGACATCAGTCATGAGGAATGGCAGAGACTTCTTGATGAAGGAGTTAAAGAAGAGCAGCAACAACAACATCAACCCACACAACAACAACCATCCTCGCAGCGAAAACAACAACAACAACAAGAAGGACTCAGTGATATGGACAATTCAAGCAATTACAGTTCACGTAGAGGTGAAGACAGATCTTCACAAAGTGGGGAGGAAGATAATCAGTTGAGAAGATCTTCAAGATAGATTCGGCTTCCTGAGAGGTATAAAGACTACTCCCTAATGAGTAGCATTTCAAATGTCATAGAAACCATGAGTTTTGATGAAGCTAATGAACATGATGAATGGCGAAATGCGATGGAGGAAGAATATGAATCTATAATGAAAAACAATACTTGGGAATTGACTTAATTTCCTAAACATAAGAATCCCATTGGATGCAAATGGATATACAAACCCAAGTTTAAATCAGATGGTAGTATAGATAAGTATAAGGCTAGACTTGTGGAAAAGGGGTATTCACAAACAAAAAGTATTGATTATGCTGAAACATTTGCACCGGTAGCTAAATTGAATACTATCAGAATGTTAATTGCTTTAGCTACAAAGTACCATTGGAAGCTACATCAGCTAGATGTTAAATCTGCATTTTTGAATGGTGAGTTAAAGGAAGAGGTTTACCTTACTCAACCTGAAGAGTTTGTTGAAAAGGGGCAAGAACACTTAGTGTGTAAGTCAAAGAAAGCATTGTATGGACTAAAACAGACACCTAGGTCATGGTATGAGAAGATAGACTCTTTCTTTCTTCAACAGGGTTTTATGAGGAAGAAAAGTGATCCAAATCTGTATACCAAATTTGATGAACAGGGGTATATAGTATTCATTTCATTATATGTTTATGATTTAATAATTACAGGAAATGCAGAGAAGTTAATTGATGAAATCAAGGATCAGTTATCAAAGGTATTTGAAATGAAAGATCTTGCTGAGTTACATTACTGCCTAGGTCTTAAAGTTTGGAGAAATGTAGGCCAAACTTTTGTTTGTCAGAGTAAGTATATTAGAGAAATACTTAAGAGATTTAAAATGGATCAGTGTAAGTCTTCTATTGTTCCCATGCAACAGAATGTGAAACTTTATTGTGATGATGGTTCGAAGGAGGTGAATGGAACTATGTATAGATAGATGGTGGGTAGTCTGAATTATCTCACCACAACCAGACCTGATATTTCATTTTTTGTGAGTGTGTTAAGTCAGTTCATGGCGAAACCTCATGAAAATGATTTGAATGCAACAAAGACAATACTCAAGTATCTAAAAGGTAAACTTGATTATGGTATTAAATATACTAATGCATATGATGTTGAGTTGACATATTATTTAGATTATGATTGGGTTGGCAATATGGATGATCGAAGATCAACCACTGGATGTGCGTTCAACATTGGATCAGGGGTTGTTTCATGGAGCAGTAAAAAATAGCCTACTATATCTTTGTCTTCTACTGAAGCAGAATATAAAGCTTTGTGTGCAACAACTTGTGAAGTTGTTTGGTTAAGAAGACTTCTTCAAGATGTGTGAGAAAAACGAAAGGAACCTACGATGATCAGATGTGATAATCAAATTTCAATCAATATTGTGAAGAATCCAATTTTTCATGCAAGAACAAAGCATGTTGAAGCTCAGTATCATTTTGTTAGAGAAAAGTTGTAGTCAAATGAAATAACTCTTGTGTATTGTAATACTAGTGAAAATGTTGCTGATATTTTCACTAAGCCTCTTGGAAAGATTGAGTTTGAACTGTTTAGGGAGATGTTAGGTGTAGAAGTCAATCCACTCTCCATTAAGGGGGAGACTTGGAAATAATGGAGTAAGTGCCAGTTGTAAGCAGAAGTTATAATCTTCAGTTGTGAGACTCAGTTGTAGGCGTGTTAAGATTCACTTCATAGTTGAGAGTCTAGTTGTCTTTGGTTTGCATGTAATCGACTCGGTAGAGTCTTTTCCTATATAAGGATGTAATCCATCTTCATTGAATAAGATAGAAGTGAGCATAGCCTCACCATGTTGTTTGTTTCACATATTTTAAGTCAGGTATCGTGATTGAATGGATTACAGGGATTGGGCCATAACCTTGTTAAGAACGCTAGCTTCGTCGTCATCCATCCACTATATCCATTTGTGTCCTCGCTCTTAATTATCAGACAAATGATGTAGAAGTCTGGTACACATTAAAATCAATAACATCTAGGTTACCTTGAAAGAAATTCCCAGTGCCAGTGAAACAGATAGTTAGTTGGGATTATTAATGATTTCTTTCCAAGTAGAAGTTACAAAGTACAACAGAATGAATGCCATATCAATAAGTCATGTATCAAACATGCATTTAGAGCATTGTCGGTTCCCTGAAAGGCCTAACAAGGTCAATTCCTAAAATTTATTAGGATGAAAGAGTGTGTCACCTTTGTGACACTAAGAAAGTTGAAGATGAAAAACACTTTCTCTTAGATTGTTCAGCCTATAGATTAGATCTCATTTTCAAAATATTTGTCACACTACCAACCTTCCTAACCTCTTAACTCAACAAAACTATGGTGATCTTGGAAAGCTTCTCTTAATGTTTTTCTAGAGAATAAACAAAATTCTAAAGAATCTCAAGCAATTACTTACCCTCTTAAGGTCCCATAGACCAATTTAGTCTTAGAGGAGGTTAATCATCATCACGAGCATCAAGAATTTAAGTCAAACTTAATTATTAGATTTAATCTATTATTTTGATACAAAGTTTTTAATTTTAAAAATTTTGTAAATAAACAATTTAAAAGATAATTACATTAATTTTTTTTTTTTAAAACTATATTGTATAATAATTATTAGGAGAGAAATTACATTAATATTTTTGAACCTTAGTTCCAAGGAATGGCTTCACTCTTCTTGAAGTTAGCTTGGGAACTAGTTGAGAAGGTCCCCAATTGGTTGGGAACTCTTTTGAGAACTTGGAAGCTTTTTGAGAGCTTCAACATCAAAGAAATGGGAGCTTGGGAACTGGTTTCCTAAACAAAGAGGTTTAAATTAGAATTATATTAAATTAAAATGAAAATATATTTATTCCATTATTACAAATCATAATTTCTTACAAATATTTTCATTATATTTATTCAAAATATCAATATAAAACTAAGACTAAACTACAAGTAATTCAAAAATTACTTAAGTAAAAAAACTTAACAATACAAGCATTTGTTCCACTCACTAGATATCATGATTTTTATTGTATTTTCATATTATAAGAGTAGCAATATTTGTTTTAATGCTTCAAATTTACAAAGATGTTTAAAGTTTATATATGTAAAGTTTAATTTCAAAAAGACGTTAAAATTGTATATATGTATTTTCAATTTTGTTTCTCATTTTCTAAAGAAATATTTAAGTATAGTAAAGTTTTAGTATTGTGTTAAATATATTCATATAATTATTAGCACAAATTAAATTAGTAATTTTAATATTGTAGTTGTTGCAATAGAAGAAACATTGTTCTATATTGGCCCTCAATTTGATTGAAATAAGATTTAAATGTATCAATATCTCTATATATTGTAATCTAAAGTATCAATGTAATTTAAAAAAATAAAATTATATTTTTTTAATATATATTATTGACACTAGTAGCCACGTTCCCAAGGTTCCCACTTTTCGGAAATTAGTGCAACATAGTTTTGAACTTAAAATCTACAATCATAAACAAATAACTATTAAAATATTTCAATATCCACTTTATGCAAAATAATTTTATATATAGTTTGAGTGGGCCTAATGGTTAACAACATGTGTTTTCTCATAATAGGTTACAAGTTAAAATATTATGTTGTCCAAAAATAGTGACCCATAACAATGTAGAAAATTTGACTTATTTTTGTTGATTCTCAATTTTTTTTTTCTAATATAATTTTAATTGTTTTTGTTAAAAAAAAAATAAAAAATTTACAACATTTAAAAATTATTAATAAAAAAAATATTTCAATGTAAACAATATGTTTCATAAATTATATATATATATAACAATTGAAAATTAAAAAAATTATTAGCATTAAAACATTTATTTATATAATATTAATAATAATCTATTTTTAAGGTGAGGACCAAGCCAACACACCAATACCCTACTCCCCTCTAGATTTGAACCTGTGACCTCTTAAGAGGAAACACATGTTCTTAACCATTAGGCTCACTCAGGTTGTATAAGAAAAATGTCAAATTAAAATTTAAAAAAAAAATGTGGTGTGATAAAGAGTTAGAGGAAAAAAGCAAATTAAGGTATTATAAAGATGTAATCAACCCTAATCTAGAATATCAAAATTATCTATTTATTTTGTCAAGTGTAAAGAAAAAAATAAACATTGCTAAGATAAGAACAAATTCTCACGAGCTTCATAGTGAAACCGGGTGTTGGTCAATTCCTAAAACTCCATGGGATGAAAGAGTGTGCCACATTTGTGACACTAAGAAGGTTGAAGATGAAAATCACTTTCTCTTAGATTGTCCAGCCTATACCCATATTAGATCTCATTTTCAAAATATTGATCACACTACCAACCTTCCTAACCTCTTAACTCAACAAAAATATGGTGATCTTGGAAAGCTTCTCTTAATGCTTTTTGAGCGCAAAAACAAAATTCGACCAATTAGATCTTATCCCTTAAGTTCATCTTTTTTTAAATGAAAAAATTCAAAAAAAATTAAACATCAAAATATTATATTGGATTTACATTAATTAAATTTCAAATAAAAAATAAATGATCTTAATCAAGATTTCTAAAATGAATCTTCTTTCACTTAAAAAATAATATTTTAATTTAAATATAAATTCAAAAGAAGCTTTGAAAAAAACTAAAAAATCCTCATCCAACTTAGTAATAAAAGATAATCTTAATTATGATTTCTAAACACAACCCTCTTTGACTAAAGAAATAATATTTTAACTTAAATTAAAAAAAAAAGCTTTGAAAAATCGAAAGAATCCTCATCCAATCACTTGGTGATATGAAAATAGTCAAATTCCCACAATATTCGTAGAATTAATCCCTTCGAAATAATAATCACAATATTAGAGAAATGTATCATAATTTTTTCTTTGATCTTTTAAAATTGGCATAAGCATTTTTTTTTAATGAGTATTAAAAAATGTGAATTATATAAAACTGGTATAGACTTTTTTTTAATGATTTTTAAATAAATGAATTATATAATAATGTTAAGAAATAATAATAATAATAATGATTAAAGTTTATTATTGATCTATAAGATTTTAAGAGGGTGAGTGATTATTTATGATTTTTTAAAATTTTGTTTATGTTCTCTAAATTTTATTGAGTTAAGAGGTTAGGAAGGTTGGTAGTGTGACAAATATTTTGAAAATGAGATCTCATATGGGTATAGGCTGGACAATCTAAGAGAAAGTGCTTTTCATCTTCAACCTTAGTAGTGTCACAAAGCTAACACGACCACTTTCACTATAAAGCTCATGATAATTTATTCTTATCTTAGCAATGATTATTTTTTCCTTTACACTTGGCAACACAAAAATTAAAAGTAATGAAATATATTATAATTTTTACTTTCAACTTTTCAAACTTGCATTAAAAAAAAAAATTAATCTTAAAAAATAAATTCTATAATAATTTTAAGATTGATAGAAAAAAAATCCTTAATTCTCTTTAAATAAATAACTACAAAATTACTTAAAAAACAATATTAGTATATAGAATTTAAATAAATAACAACAAAATTACTTAAAAACAATATTAATATGTAGAATTTAAATAAATAACAACAAAATTACTTAAAAAATCAATATTAATTTGTAAATTAAAATAAAGAAAAATATCAAAACTTAAATCTTTTTAAATTTCAATTAAAAAATCAACATGAATATATAAATTAAAATAAAATAAAAAATTTGTAAATTTTGATTAACTTAATTTATTAAGATACAAGTTTTTGTTTACTAAAAATCCAAAAATTTAAGCATATTAAAGCTTATGAAAACACCTAGTTTTACAACTACTAATGAAAAAATCTTGTACCTTAAAAATAAGTTATGAGAATCCCATAATGTTCTAACTAAAACAACATTCCTTTTACATCAACTAATATTTTTATTATTAATAAAAGAAACTTTTACCTTAAAAAAATAGGTTATGAGAATCCCATAATGTTATAACTAAAATCTATATTCCTTTTACATCAACTAATATTTTTATTACGAAAAAATATTCAATTTAAAATATAAAAAAGGAAATTTGAATACATTAAAAATAATACTTTTGTTATTAAGAAAGATACTCCATTTAAATATAAAAAAATAAATTTAAGTATATTAAAAGTAACATTTTTGTTATCAAAAATAAAATTCAAAATATAAAATAGAAACTGATTAAAAATGATAAATTAAAATTTTAAAAATCCAAATTTTTATTTTTAATTTTACATTTAATAATATTTTTAATTTATTTTTTACCAAATAAGTTATGAGAATCCCATGATGTTCTAACTAAAATATATATTCATTTTAGATCAACCATTTGTATTAAGAAAGATACTCAATTTAAAGTATAAAAAGGGAAATTTGAATACATTAAAAATAATATTTTGTTATTAGGAAAGATACTCTAATATTTTTATTATTAAGAAAGATACTCAAGCTCAATTTAAAGTATAAAAAAGAGAAATTTGAAAATATTAGAAATAATATTTTTGTTATAAAATATAGAATTTAGAGTATAAAATAGAATTTAAAGTATAAAAAGAGAAATTTGAATATATTAGAAATAATATTTTTGTTATAAAATATAAAATTTAGAGTATAAAATAGAAATGGGAACACATTAAAAATAATAAATTAAAAATATAAAAAATTAAAAATTGTAAAATTTTGTTTTTAATTTTAC
>JZKD02S1883316.1:144474-182231 GCA_000966675.3 Picea glauca
AGAGGGACTTTTGAAATTTTGGGGGAAGGAGTGCATTTTGACACCAGGGATTGTATTTTTCTGTTGGAGATATTTCTCTGGTTTGGAGTTTGGGAGGACTGTTATAGGGGTGCACTAGGTTGCTGGGAGTTTTGGGCTAGGGAGCCAGGAATCCTCATGGAATCCTGGAGCTAGGGAGCCAGATAGGCTTTGTTCCTAGCTGGCAGGGAGGAAAGATTCAGTTTTTGGGCAGAGTTTGGAAGATTGGGGAATTAGCATCAAACAAAGGTATGCATTTTAGTGATTATGCTGTGTTATGTGCTGGTTATGTGATTTATTTTCATGATGTTAGTAAATTTAATTTCTGCTGAATAAATTATAGTTAAATGTTGAAGATTAATTTGTACAGAATAACATTTATCTACTCGCTATTTTTTTAACTTGTGTTTTATAAGTATCTGTGGAAACATAAACCTTACAATTCATAGTAAATATTTATTAGTTCAAAAACAACAAACTCCTTAAATCCACTATCTCCGTAATTTCTACAAGTTCCTTCAAATTTGAATGTAAAAAAATTATCACTCCCAGGATTGAGAACGAGATTACAAACCCAAATTATCATTCGAAGGACTCAGAAGGAGATTACAGACACAAATTTTGGGGCAAAGAGAAACACTTTAAACGTTATTTAATTTGAAAACAATGTTGAGATAGTTCTCCATAAGGAAAAGCAGAGTATAACTCTTCCAAAGAACTAATATAAGGGACAGGGCTTAAGGTGCTTATGAGTAGATATTTATAGTAAACCCCACGAAACCGGTAATTCCAAGGTCACCACAGGCTTATTCAGATATTGGATGCAGGAAATAACCATTCCAATATTGTATAGGTAGACGTAGCTACCACAATTTATTGGACAATATGGTCCAATTTTTAAATTTCCTAGATTGAATTCAAACCAACCTTAGGATTTTTCTTTCTTCAAACCATTAAGACCAAAGAAATAGGAGGAATCCTAGAAGAAGAGTATGACCAATCTAAAAAAGGGAGAAGAGGGTGCAAACCCATAATTCTTTTAAATAGAGAGGACAGAGGACTGTATTGTAGCTTGTAAACTAGGTATCACAGGAAGCATCTTCCGTGAGGAAGAAGGGAACAAATACATACTTTGAGGAAGAAGGGAACACATACATACTTTTTTTCACTAATAATCAATGCATACACCTCAGATAGGTCAAACTGCTTCACACCACAGAGTGCTGAAAGATATTTTTGTTATGAAAGATATTGAATACATTAGAAATAGGGGAATTGTTGAGAAACAAGTCCCTGCCAAAAAAACAAAAAAACATGTGCTTTTATGTTGTTTCAAGATAAAAGCATTATATTTAGACATAAACAAACGAAACTTAAAATCAAACTAATATTAACACAACTTACATAATAAATAATAAATTGCATCATACTTATACATAATAAATTGTTATACATAAATTCAACACAATAAATTTAAAATAAATATATAATTACAAAGCACAAATGTAAAGAGATACAGAAAAACATAAGCAGAAATACATACAAATACAATTTAAAAACATAAACAAGCCGAAAAACAAATAAAACAGAAGGATAAATGCATACAAATACAAACTCTAAGGCGCATAAAAAGAACTTTAAATATGTCAACTTAGAAGTTTTTTTAGCATACCACCAGAGAATTTAAGCATCTAATTAATTCTTGACTTATATCAGAAGGTCTTTCTTTTATATTTTTAGAACGATAATAGTTAACTGTTAATGATAGATATCATTGTAATTTAAGCATTGAATGAACTCTCTTATATTTTTAGAACCATAATAGTTAACTGGTAATGATAGATATCTGTATTGGGAAGACAGTTGTGGAATTTTTTCCGAGCCAATATTTTTCCAGCCTTGCACAAACATAAACATAAATATAACCTGTGAGGTTCATATTGTTTTGAAATCGATAAATTCATATAAAATTAATATCTTGTATCAAAAACGTGTTGGAATAATGTTGAAATATCAACTATTTGTTAGAGTTGGTTTCAAGGTTGTTATAGCTATATTCATTTATAGCTTCTATAGCTTCTAGGTTGGTTTTAGATCCACTTTTGTAGGAGGTTAGTTCAAGGTTGTTGTGAGCACCTTGTGCTATATATATGTAATTGATTTACATTAATAAACAGTTAACACACATTATGTGAGTGTAGACTTACGTGTGATGTGCCTTTGTGGCCTCACTGTTATTGATTTTAATTTGGTATCAGAGCTGTGAGGGAGCTGTGAGAAGCCACCGCCTGCCACTACCGAGAGCTTAGCTATTCGTTGGTGCTGATGTGAGGACGCATGGATTGTCTCCTTGGTTGTTTGCTACAGAGCAGGTTGATAACTGCGTGAGGAAAGCGTGAGGGAGCCAATCGTTGCTGTTGGAGCTGGAAGGAGTCGTCGCTGCCCGATTTAGTGAGAGAACCATTATGTGTGCCTGTGCATGTTGTGCACGTTAGTGGAGTGATATGCCTCCCTGTTTGAAGATTGAGACATCAAATCACTGCTACAGTTTGTTGAGTTGCTGCAGGAAGTAGCGTTGTTGCGTTAAGGAGAAGCGTTGAGAGCCAACATGAGAGCCCACGTGAAGGTTCCATTTACAAAATCGAAGGTGTTGCGTGAGCATTTCCTGTGAGGACCCAAATGCTGCATGAGCATTTCCTGTGGCTACCACACCGTTCCCATTGCTTGGATCACACCTATGTAGAGGAGAGCTGCTCACTCAGGATCGACGTGGAGAGGCTACGCACATACGTGGAGGAGATCCAATCACTGTTACTGGAGTGGAACACCAGTGTGGAGAGTGAAGGAGGAGCTACCGAGAAGGGTAGCGAAGTGTGCATGCTGAGTGAAGCTGTGCGCTGTGTGAATTGTGAAGAGCCGAGCCGCATCTCCCGCAAAGATCCGCCACTGGTAAATCGTGGAGTGTGAGGAGGATTCACTGCCGTCTCACTACCATTTCCTCTGCGGGCTCTGTGGTGAAGCTGTGAAGGACAAGCTCTTCAGATCCGATTGGCTTATTGGGATGTTGTTATCAACGAGTTGACCATGGATGCCCGTCTCTTCGATTAAGGAGTTCTGTATTAAATCAAAACAAAACTCGTGTGGAGGAGACCAATTCGCTGTCTATTTCTATAGAATCTGTGTCTTGTATTGGACGAAAGAACTCAGAAGGAACCTACAACACCAGGCAAAGAATTGTTTTATCAAGTTATTATTATTTCTCTTTTTTGTCCCAATCAATTTTCTCCTTCAATCATATTCACAACATCAATATCCTTAATGGAATCTGTTGCTCAATTTTGTAATATTGTTGCGTGTTTTGTGTGAGAGATGACAGTGCTGAAGTCATGAGTGTGCAGTCATTGTTAGCCCCTGTGTGGAAGGATAGTGAGCCTTCCATTATCATGTATGAGATCCGCAGAGAGAGGGTGTTGATAGAGATCGCTGCTGCTACAAGAGCCGAGAATGTGTAGAGGAGTCCGCCAGCATAGAGGAGCGCTGGAACTGTGTGTATATTGAAGGAGCCCGTGAGCTCGTGGACAACACTTGAATTGTAGAAGTTGAAGGAGTCCTCATGAGATTGGAGGAGCTATCTACATCGTGAGATTGCAGAAGAAGCTGTGTGTGGATAGCATGTACACCATTGGTGTGGTTGCTGGGATTATTCGTTGTCGGAGAGGCATCAACTGCATTAGTTCATGACGAAAATCGACTTGGGGTGATCTGCATACATGTTTTGTGTGAAGTAAACCTTACATGCGTGGAGACTTGCAGTATCTCAACTCTGCAATCTGTATGTGTACATTTTACAGACATGAGAATAGAGTGTGGGAATATAGAGATGGAACTGCTATGTGTAAATGTGCATGATTGAATCGAGTAGAAGGTGAAGCTGTAATGGGTGAGCAAAGGAGAATTAAACAGCTTCAGAGAGACCTGAAACACATGTAGAGGAAGAATATGCAAAAAGAAATATATTTTGCAGGTAAATATAAAGTGTCTTCAGCAGTAGCTGAGGAACTCATACCTGATGGAGAGCAGGATCATATTGTGGATCTGGAGCAGATTGATGAAGATGAAGAAATCAATGCAATATTGAAAAGGTTAATACCAGTTTTACCATCATTTTCAGGTAAAAATTTTGATCTTTGGAAAATGAAAATGGAAGGTTTACTTGGATCAGTAGATTTATGAGAATTTGTTCAAAATGGTTATGAAGATCCTACTGAGAAGAGAAGAGATAAATTAACATTATATCTTGTTAGTTCAACATTGAATAATGGCATCCTGTCTGCTCTGTTATATGAATTTGGTGAAATAGAGAATGCAAAAATGTTTTGGGATAATCTAGAGATGAAGTTTAGTGTGAGGGGGAGGAAGATAGCTAAAAAAAAAATTAATCATGTCACTGCTGTTGAAAATGGTGAGTGTATTGATAGTCTTATAACTGAAATAAAGATTGGAAATGATTGCATTGAAATCACAATGATTGATGATGAAAGTGTGGATGTAGTTGATTGTGATAATGAGAATGAAAACCTTGTGGAGGAAGATCTCTTTGAAGGAGAGACATATGAAGTCAGATTTGATGAAGACAATTCATCTAATGAAGAGTGGTCAAAAATGATGCATGAGAACATCTTATTGATGAGTTGTTGTTTGGTGAGAAGAATGGTCCACAAATCAAGTGGAAGACAACTTTATTGTTGCAGAGAAGGGAGAGAAGGAAGATGAACAGGAGAGAAATCAGAAAGCTCTCTTCGAAGAGAAAAATAAAATGAGCAAAAATTGTATTGATACTCTAATGAATGTTTTTGAGTATGCAGGGTTTACTGAGGAAGAATGTGATGTGAAGCACTTACGTGAAGTGCCAGATAAGTTTGATGAAGAATTAGAATTATGATAAATGCAAAGAAACATTAGATTATGATGAGGACTGTATGAACACTGAAGAAGAAGAATACTACATTACAGATATAGAAATTGAATCAGTTTTTATAAAGTGGAGTCCTGAAAAAATAAAGTATTACTATGAACTAACGTTGCAAGAATCCCGTGATCACGACATTAAAAATACATTAAAAATTGTACTGAAAAAGAAACAAACAACAGTCCACTTATGAGAATTTTGTGGAATCTGTAAGTATTAAAAATGAACTCATATAAGATTAGAGAGTGTCTTCCGTTTAGAGAGAGTGTCTTTCCACATCATAAATAAAAATATATTTTGACAGTAGTTGTGGTTTTCCACAAGCAACACGGGTTGGCAGCATCCCCGTTAATTGTTTAATGCAATACACCTGGGCCTGAACACACTTTTTAATGCTTCTAGTTTTTTGATAACACGACACCTTCACACTTGGTGACAAACAAAATCTTTTTTTAATCTTGGAAGCTTCCCAGCACTTCCTGGTTACCCGTCAGATCGACCCTGCTCCCCCTTGCACTATTAGTCTTCTTTTCCAACAATCACTAATGCAATTTTTTGTTTATGGAGAAGATATAGAGTTTCACGGGCTGTGTGAAATTACCCATTGCTTATAATAACACATAACACTGCCAAAGAAAGGGATTACTAGTTTTGCCGAAAATTGAGCATCTTTAGCTAGGCCGCTAGAGACACCCTTTGCTACTGAGTTGTTGATGGGTCGACTGATAGTGCTACTGGGCTCACACCCTTTGCTACTGAATTGTTGACGGGTCGACTGATAGTGTTACTGGGCTGGGTAACCTGATCTGTCACAGATGGTGCTTGGATATACTTATAATGAATCTAAATATGAAAGAAATAGTGGACAGGGTTCTCCTGGCACGCGATCAACCAGATCTGGAACTGAGGAAGAGACTGATAAGGTTGGTTTGGATTGGGTCCTAACACAACTATGGATGAAACCTATTATCCAGAAGATCTGCTCATTTATAGTAACAGTTCATGCACCTAACCAACTACTACTGACAAATCTAGGAAGTGTTATTCCCCTGCACAAAGTGTATTCCCCCAAACCTTAGAACTGTACTAGTAGTACGGGGTAAAGGGATTGATTTCTATTCAGGTAAAGGTTCTCATTCTTCTTGCCACATAGATGTAAGGGTTTGATGTCTAACCCATCAGCTCAGTGAAGAAGAAGAAGTGCACAATGGAACGCAATCTTCCCTAACTATCAACATTGGACGTCAAAGGATTCACAAGCCGGGTTGGTCAGTGACCCACTAATCTTTCTTCCATAGGATTAATCGAGAGGGTTAGAGCACACTCAACAGCCTCAATTATAGTAATCGCCATCCCTGGACCCGACAAAGCGATTCACGATGTCGATGATTTTGCTTATTAGTGATTTTGTTCATTTTACAGCTCAAAAGGTACGTTTCTGCACCGAAAATCCTAAGTTTATTGAAGTGTGTAAAAAAAATGATGTAGAGCAGTATTTTCATTCACCCGAATGTAGAAAATGAAGACCACTGATGGAGAACATCATCATCAGTGATCTATAGTTGGTAGAGAGTCGGAACAATAGAAAAGGTACGTTTCTGCACCGGAAATTCTTCCATTAACTATGTTCCAAAACAACAATTTATTCAAGCTTATTGAAGAGTGTTAAAAAAACCCGATGTAGAGCAGTGTTTTTTCGAGACGAATTATGGAGAGCACTTGGAAATAATGAAAAAACCCCAGTTGTAAGTGCCAGTTGTAAGCACCAGTTATAAGCTTCAATTGTGAGAGTCAGTTGTAGGCGTGTTAAGAGACAGTTCTTAGTTAAGAGTCTAGTTGTCTTTGGTTTGCATGTAACCGACTCAGTAGAGTCTTTTCCTATATAAAGACGTAATATGTCTTCATTGAATAATACATAAGTGAGCATAGCCTCAGTGTGTGTTTGTTTCGCAAATTTTATCTTGGTGTGATCTAGAATCGAATCCAGAAGCCTGACAGGGCTCAAAAAGGCTAAAAAATGAAAGTGCTCAGAAACCGACGAAACCAGCGCCATTGGGTCTGTCTCGTCTTCCTGATTCCGACCATATATTTACTTTGTCAAACGGGCTTTGTATGCGAAAGATATCGCGTTTTGTCCGAAAACCCAAACAAGCAAAAAAGGGGATGGTTGTACAGTCCGTACAGTGCCATGTGGCAGGCTCACTGTACAGGCCGTAAGGCCATACAGCTGACGTGGCAACTTCTGGGGACGACATGTGGTAGGTGATGGAGCACATGAGCGGTACAGTTGGACCAGTTAGAGGGTGACATGTGTCACCACTGTGGCTGATGTGGAAGACACGTGGCAAGGTTGACAGGGTAGTGACTGGGCAGGTATAGTGATAGGTGGCAGGCACGTGGATGAGTCAACGTTCGACACTTGGTAGTTTTTGTTTGGCTGTTGATGTGCCATGTGGCACCTTGTGGTTGGCTCGTGGTTATTTAAAATTTTATGGTTTCCACCGTGGTCGAACCCCCGACCTCTCCTCCAGGCTATGGACTGGCAGGATTGGGATAACTGCCCGCCCCACGGGTGTTCCTTTTTAATCATACGACAATGAATCTATTTAAGTTTGATTAAAGTTTTGGTCGGAGGCGGCTAGGCCCCAGCCCTTGGTTGTATTGTCGCCCCATATGGCCACGAGCGCGAAGGTTTAACGCAGTGAGGGTCACAATAGGGACCAGCCCTCGAATCCCGGGCAGATCCCATAGGACCAGGAGTTTTCCACCATTTTGGGCGCGGGAGGTTATATATGATAGCTGTGGACCTATGCAAGCGCCCCACGACCAGGAGCTAGCGTCGGGTATGGGCCAACGCTCAGCCCTTTAGGCTGGCGCTTGGCCATATTAAGCCCATATGACCGAGAATAAGGGGGTGTGCACCTAGTTTGGGGGGCTTATGCCCTATTATTAAACAAAGTGGGCTTTTTGTTAAGTTTTTGGATTTTATTTGATTTTAATGCCTGTTTTTAATGGATTTTCTCCATTTTTGGGAGATATTGGGCATTTTTTGAGCCCAAATTTTGGGAAGAAGTTGGGGATGGATAACCAACTTCAGATCTATAAAAACCAAGCCTGTTTGAGGCCATGGAGGATAGTCAGAGAAGATTTATGCTGAAGGGAAGCCAAGCCAAAGCCATTTTTATGCAGGGAAGCTATTGAGGAGCAGACGCTTGCGGGCCATTTCTGGGAGCTCCGACATCGGTTTTGCGTGTTGTTTTCTTTGCAGGGTTCTAGAGATCTGGGAGAACATGACCAGATAAGTATTGTAGCCAATTGACACTACTGCGATGTACTTTTGAGCTTTTGAACAGAAATAAAGAAGCCTTCCCCATAGAGACAAAGGCCCGAAGACATAGGCAACGTTCTGCCGAACTCCGTTATCAATTCTCGTGTTATGGTTTGCTGTCTATTATTTCATTTCAGATTTGCATATGTGTATATGGCTGTCACAATTCTTATATTTTTCTCATTCTTTCATTAAGTTTCTCAAATGGTTAATTAACACATGCAAAATTAAAACTCAACCATAGTCATTAAAAGATCCTACGGATCATGGTGTGAAGTGAGAGAATTCTAGAGGTTCGCAGGTCCCTCCTCTGGTAGGGTACTACGACATATTACTCGCACTTTTGTGCATACTTAGAACTAGTCTTTTTCACACGCTGTTGTGCATTTAGGTGTGAACTTCCTTCACGATTCCCACAGGTAGAGTACTCGAGGGGTGCAGACATCCCGCAGTCAGAATACACATGAGGTGTGGAAACACATAATATTTCTGCAAGCTAATACTTGATTGCCTGTTGATCTGATCGTTGAGCGTGAGAGGCGCGTGGACTACCCTTTACCTGGAGTGAACCCGACATGGATCGAACACGCGTGAGCAAATCTGTCTGGTTGAAATTGTGGAGGTGAAAAATCGTGCATGCATGCGTGAGTTTTTTTTAGATCGGGTTCACAAGTGGAGTTTGATTGCATGTGTGGTATTTAGTGGTGAGCGTGGATCCCCATTGTATCATGGATGCAAAATTCGCATGAGTTTTGCATGCTTGGAGTTGAACGAAGAGCAAATTGTGAGTTTTTTAAGAAATTTAATAATTATAAGGTGGATATTTACAAGTGGATATTTTTAAGTTATAAACTTTTTTGGAGTTTTGCATGATTATAGTTTGAGTTTCTTATTAAAAACAAAATGGGTGGATATTTCTTTTTGAAGCATGAAGTGAAGTGAAGAGTGTGTTATTCACCTTTTTATTAAAGTGAAGTGAATGCATGTGGAGTTTAAACTTTATCTGTAATATATAGTTTATTAAAGTGGGTTTTATTTTGAAGTTTATTAACAATGGATAATTTTGAAGTATAAACTTTAAAAGTGGATATTAAAGTTTATTCAAGAGAATATTATTTGTGAGATTTAATGTGTGAAATCCAAGATTGAGACGGATCGGTGGTATTCAAAGGCAGAGCGACATAAAGTTGCATATCCTTGTTGATTCACTTACAGAGACCAGATTGCAGCGATGGAAAATCCGCTGGTAGAGACCTACCTCAACGAAGCCAACAAGTTAGATGGCTCGAACTTCATTAACTGGAAATTAAAGATGCAGACGCTGATGGAGGGCTATGGTGTCTCGAACATTACGAAGGGAACTGAACTGAAACCTGATGTGGCTGCAGGTGCAACAACAACATAGATCCAAGACTGGGAGAAGCATGAAAACAAGGCAAAGGTATTGTTGCGCATGACGCTACAACTTCTACTGCAACATGGACAACTCTTAAAGCGTTGTATGAAACTAGCAACACAAATCGCATTTTGTTCCTGAAAATTAAATTGCTAGGAATTAAAATGGATGGAAATGAATCTGTTAGTTCATTTTTGGGTCGTATTAAAGAGGTGAAAGACAATTTAGTAAATATAGGGGAAATTGTTTCCAATACTGATCTAGTGACTATTACCTTAAATGGTATGCTAGAAGATTATCATATGTTCATAACAGGTCTTGCAGCAAGGGAGAAACCTCCTATGTTTGAAGAACTGACAGGTATTTTGCTGCAAGAGGAAGAGAGGCGCGGGAATATGAAGCCTCCGAGTAAATATTTGACACTGTGGTCAAACAATAAATCTGCGAGAGGAAGATCAGGAGTAAGAGGCAGAGGAGACAGTTCATGGCAGAGAGGTGGTTCATGGTAGAGAGGCAGTTCATCATAGAGAAGAAAATCTCCAAATCAAGGTATGCAATCTGATAGGAATGAGTCAAATAGTTGTTTTTATTGTGGTCAACCTAGACATATGGTTAAAGACTGTCACAAGAAGAAAAGTGATGAGGCTAGGAATAAACCTAGAATGCATTCAGGTCATTATGTAGAAAAATCTTCAAATCAAGATCTCAGATTATTTATTGCTAGTGATGATATTGATGGACCCCCAAATTTTGACTCACGTGATCTTAGGCTGTTTGTGTCTAACGCTGCTTTATCTGCTGAAACAGATGATTCTGATGCCTGGTTTGTGGATTCTGGAGCATCAGTACATATGACTTGTAATAAAAATTGGTATGTTAATTTTAAAGAAACACAGAATGGTGTCAGCATATATCTTGGAGATGACCATGCTCATCAGATTAAGGGATATGGAGACATTCCTGTGACATTGCCGAATGGTACTGTCCATCACATTCACAATGTTGTGTATGTGCCAAGAATAAAGAAAAATTTGATCTCTGTGTCCACCATTAGAGATCAAAACTTGAAGGTTGAATTCTTCAAGAATTATTGCATAGTGAAGGATCTGCTGGACCACTTCCAAACTGTTGCAACGAGAGTCAGAGCAGGAGGTCTATACAAACTTGATGTTACCAACAAAGCACTTCATGCACTGACTTCTGCAACTATGCCAATAGAGATGCTTTGGCATCAAAGGTATAGACACATCAATCATCCTGATTTATTGTTATTACAAAAAAACAATATGGTTGAAGGACTTCCTATGTTAAATAATGAAAAGGTTTCTTGTGATGGATGTGCATTAGGAAAGATGCACATGGATGAATTCCCCTCTAACCCTGATAAGAAAAAGAGAGATGTGTTATATCTTGTGCATACTGATGTTTGCGGGCCTATGCAAACTAGGTCTTTAGGAGGTGCATTTTACTTTCTGTTATTTATTGATGATTGCACGAGATACACATGAGTTTACTTCCTTAGATGAAAAATTGATGTTTTCAAGTACTTTAAGGAATTCAGAACCATGATGGAAAAGCAGATAGGAAAATCCATCAAACTCCTCCGTTTAGATGAAGGGGGAGAGTATAAATCAGGGGACTTCAAAAAATATTGCAAAGATAATGGAATAGTATAGCAGTTTACAGTACCTCACACTCCATAGCAAAACAGAGTCATTGAAAGGAAAAACATAACTCTGGTAGAGTGTGCACGTAGTATGATGAAAGGTAAGAATCTCTCAAATGCATTCTGGGCTGAAGCCATAAATACTGCAGTTTATTTAAAGAATAGAAGTCCAACAAGGTGTCTTGATAATATCACTCCTTTCGAGGCCTTGTATGGTTCCAAACCTGCAGTTCATAATTTCAAAGTATTTGGGTGTAAGGCTTTTGCACATATTCCAAAGGAAAATAAGAGGAAATTGGATGCTAAAGCCATTAAATGTATTTTCATTGGGTACAGTTGTGAATTTAAAGCATACAAACTGTTTGATCCCGCTACTCACAAAGTATTTGCAAGTAGAGATGTACTTTTCCATGAGTAGGAAGCAGGAAATCATGACGACAACAGTCATGAGGAATTGCAGAGACTTCTTGATGAAGGAGTTAAAGAAGAGCAACAACAGCAACAGAAATAGGCCACACAATAGCAACCATCCCTGCAACGACAACAATAGAAGCAACAAGAAGGACTCAGTGATATGGACAATTCAAGCAGTCACAGTTCACCTAGAGGTGGAGACAGATCTTCACAAAGTGGGGAGGAAGATAATCAGTTGAGAAGATCTTCAAGACAGATTCGGCTTCCTGAGAGGTAGAAAGACTATGCCCTAATGAGTAGCATTTCAAATTTCATAGAACCCATGAGTTTTGATGAAGCTAATGAACATGATGAATGGCGAAATGCAATGGAGGAAGAATATGAATCTATAATGAAAAACAATACTTGGGAATTGACTGAATTTCCTAAACATAAGAAGCCCATTGGATGAAAATGGATATACAAACCCAAGTTTAAATCGGATGGTATTATAGATAAGTATAAGGCTAAACTAGTTGCAAAGGGGTATTCACAAACATAAGGTATTGATTATGCTGAAACATTTGCACCAGTAGCTAAATTGAATACTATCAGAATGTTAATTGCTTTAGCTACAAAGTACCATTGGAAGCTACATCAGTTAGATGTTAAATCTTCATTTTTGAATGGTGAGTTAAAGGACGAGGTTTACCTTACTCAACCTGAAGGGTTTTTTGAAAAGGGGCAGGAACACTTAGTGTGTAAGTTAAAGAAAGCATTGTATGGACTAAAATAGGCACCTAGGTCATGGTATGAGAAGATAGAATCTTTCTTTCTTCAACAGGGTTTTATGAGGAGCAAAAGTGATCAAAATCTGTATACCAAATTTGATGAACAAGGGTATATAGTATTGATTTCATTATATGTTGATGATTTAATAATTACAAGAAATGCAGAGAAGTTAATTGATGAAATCAAGGAGCAATTATCAAAAGTATTTGAAATGAAATATCTTGGTGAGTTACATTACTGCCTAGGTCTTGAAGTTTGGAGAAATGTAGGCCAAACTTTTGTTTGTCAGAGTAAATATATCAGATAAATACTTAAGAGATTTAAAATGGATCAGTGTAAGTCTTCTACTATTCCCATGCAACATAATGTGAAACTTTCTTGTGATGATGGTTTGAAGGAGGTGAATGGCACTGTGTATAGACTGATGGTGGGTAGTCTGAATTATCTCACCATAACCAGACCTGATATTTCATATTCTGTGAGTGTGTTAAGTCAGTTCATGGAGAAACCTCATGAAAGCCATTGGTATGCAACAAAGGCAGTACTCAGGTATCTAAAAGGCACACTTGATTATGGTATTAATTATATTGATGTATTTGATGTTGAGTTAACAGGTTATTCAGATTTTGATTGGGCTAGCAATATCGATGATCGAAGATCAACCACTGGATATTCGTTCAGCATTGGATCCAGGGTTGTTTCATGGAGCAGTAAAAAAAAACCTACTATATCTTTGTCTTCTACTGAAGCATAATATAAAGCCTTGTGTGCAACAAGTTGTGAAGCTGTTTAGTTAAGAAGACTTCTTCAAGATGTTGGAGAAGAACGAAAGGAACCTACGATGATCAGATGTGATAATCAAAGTTCAATCAATATTGTGAAGAATCCGATTTTTCATTCAAGGACAAAGCATGTTGAAGCTTAGTATCATTTTGTTCGAGAAAAGTTGCAGTCAAATGAAATAACTCTTGTGTATTGTAATACTAGTGAAAATGTTGCTGATATTTTCACTAAGCCTCTTGGACAGATTAAGTTTGAACTGTTTAGGGAGATGTTAGGTGTAGAAGTCAATCCATTCTCCATTAAGGGGGAGACTTGGAAATAATGGAGAAAACGCGAGTTGTAAGCACTAGTTATAATCTTCAGTTGTGAGAGTCAGTTCTAGGCGTGTTAAGAGTAATTTCTTAGTTAAGAGTCTAGTTGTCTTTGGTTTGCATGTAACCAAATCGGTAGAGTCTTTTCCTATATAAAGATGTAATCCATCTTCATTGAATAATACAGAAGTGAGCATAGCCTCACCATGTGTTTGTTTTGCAAATTTTATCTAGAGCATCATCACAAGTGAGATGTAGTTGTAGAGGTATGTAGAGGGCTAAAATAACAAAAGAGGTACATTTCTGCACCAAAAATCCTTTGATTAGATAATTTTACAAAACAACAATTTGTATAAGTTTATTAAAGTGTGTAAACAAAACTGATGTAGAGCAGTGTTTTTTCGTTCACCTGTAGGTAGAAAATGAAGACTAAGCGTTATCATGATTGAGTCGCAAAGACTACTTATTGAGAGCATCATCGTGATTGTGTTGCAGAGGGTTGAGCATCATCAAGAGTGTCTCGTAGAGGGCCTATACAACATAAGAGGGAGGTGTAGAGGGTCATGCACAAGTTTTAGTATGTAGAGGGCCTACAGAAAAAAGAGAGGTGAGGAATGATTATTATAGTGCTAAGAGGGAGGTGTAGAGGGTCATGCACGAGCTGTAGTATGTAGAGGACCTGTAGAAAAAAAAGAGGTGAGGAATGGTTATTATAGTGCTAACAAGGGTCAAGTAAGTGACCAAGTGAAAGTGGAGGGCATCACCAACTGCCACCACGATGCCACTACCAAACACCAACACCAAAGCCACTTCTTGCATGCAAAGGTTTATGGACTATAGCTTATGCTTTCGAAAACATCAAAGATATCTAGTTCATTAAGTTACAAGCATTCAATTTCCTAAGTTTAAGGCCTATCTAGTTCATTAAGTTTCAAGCATTCAATTTCCTGAGTTTAAGGCCGCTTAGGCCAAATAACGCCTCAAACTTAAAACTTTGGAAAAAAAACAACTTGAAAAATTAAATAAAATTCATTAAGTTTCAACCATTCAATTTCCTGAGTTTAAGGCCGCTTAGTCCAAATAATGCCTCAAACTTAAAACTTTTGACAAAAAACAAGTTGAAAAATTAAATAAAAATGTTGAAACTTTGGTTAAAGTGATCGATTTCTGTGCAGTACTAATAAATTCATGGAAAAACGATTACTGTAAGTCCCTATAGCCCGAAGGACAAGGACTAATAATATTTTTGTTATGAAAGATATTGAATTTAGAGTATAAAATACAAATGTAAACACATTAAAAATGATAAATTAAAATTTTAAAGCCCCAAGGGTAAGGAATATGAAAGATATTGAATTTAGAGTATAAAATACAAATGGGAACATATTAAAAATGATAAATTAAAATTTTAAAGCCCCAATGGTAAGGACTAATAATATTTTTGTTAGGAAAGATATTGAATTTAGAGTATAAAATACAAATGGGAACACATTAAAAATGATGAATTAAAATTTTAAAGATGTAAGATTTTATTTTTATTTTTACATTTAATAATATTTTTAATTTAAAATTTAATTTATAATTAAAAAAATTATTTTTCTAAATCATATAAAATTTGTAATATCTTAAAATTTCTTACATTTTACATATAAATATAATAAAAAAATGTTATATATATATATATATATATATATATATATATATATATATATATAAAAGATTCTAAAAAATTATTGATGTTTATTTTTATATGCAAATAAAACCTTAATTAGTAGTGTATAGATTGAACATTTATTGTTTTATAATATTTTTATTAGGAAAGATATTTTTAAATATTTGATTTATCTTTATTTTATTATTTATAGAATATGATATAAATCAAATAAATATAATTTATTATTTCTCATATAAAATTTATATTGAATTTTTTAATTTGTATTTATATACATATTTAAATTCTTCATTTTATTATTTCAAATTTTTTAAATTATTATTATTTTTTATTTATTTTTAATCAAAATCAAATTTAAAAATAATAAAAAATGTAACAGATTACAAATCATTTTATTAAAAGACTTCAAGCTAGTTACAAAATACAGATTCGAGTTGGGTTTGGAATTCCTAAAAAAAATTTGAAAATACATTCAATGTTAACCATTGGAGCCTGTTCCAACTTACCTTGATCGTCAGGTGAATTTAGGTAGCAATTTTCTTCATTTTTCTTTCAATACTACCTGAGAACATTCATAAGATGCTTAAATGTTGAATCACAGTCTCATGCGGTCCAATTCACTGCATCTATCCAATGCTTCTAAGTTTCCTGGTTCAAATCTTCATGAAATCACATTACCTTGTAAAGCTCTTGACTATCTACTTAGTCCATATTTAGGATTTCTATATCATATTTCCACGGATCCTAATTTCTTGATTCAGCAAGTAATATGTAAGAATGATAGATGTCTTATAAAAACTACTAGAAATTCTTTGCTGTGACTTCTTTAAGTTTCCTGAAGATGTATCCTAAATACCCAATTGATGTAAACCCAAATTTTGTCACCCTTAACATGTCAATTGAATGCTTCATAGGAAGTATTTTCACACCCAAGTATTTTTTCAAATTGGCCTTGACGAAAACTTCCTAGTTCATAGGAAATATTTATTAGTTCAAAAGACTACAAACTCCTTAAATCAACTATCTCCGTAATTTCTACAAGTTCCTTTAAATTTGAATGTCAAAAAATTATAGGACTCAGAAGGAGACACTTTAAACCTTGTTTAATTTGGAAACAATCATGTCTTGAAATTCTCCTTACATAAAAACACTACTTTAAGAAATGTTGAGGTAGTTCACGATAAGGAAAAGCATAGTGTAACTCTTCCAAATAACTAATAAAAGGGAGCGTAACGCAGACCGCCTCTCTCGCGCGTCCACTCTCACCAGGACCTCCTCTGACCTCGAACCGAAGAGCATCAATGCTCCTCTAATTCCCACTCGGAAACTCTTACCCACAACAACTCCTTACTAATCTCCCTTATCTGATCGGGATATCGAAATTCGCGATTTCGTGAATTCTGTAGTCGCACCCCTTTTGCCTTGTGATTCCCCGAATCCCAACATGGGTCAATCACTGACTTTCTTCCCTTTTCTATCGGAGTTCTCTCTATCGGAGAATCACTACTCGCGATGTCAACAAATTGAAACTCCAATCTCTGAATCCTGATGTGTCGATTTTCTGAGACACGTGTGGACTTGAATTTTCCACCTTCTATCCTTCTATCGGAATTTCGAAACTCGCGGGATCGCGAGTCCTAATGTCGATGGACTCGGGACTTACCTTTTCCTGATCCCCGATACGATGCCACCTATACTCCACCAGCCCCTGAGGTCCCACACTGCCACATCACCGTCGGGATATCGCGGATCGCGAATCCAACATACAAGTGTTCTCTGTCGTTGAGAACCCCGATTTTCCGATCCCCGACTCCTCGGGATCTTCTGACACGCGTCCCACGAAATTGATGGTTCAGAGCCTTTCGGAGTATGGATCCTTGCAATATCACCACTCCCGCTACACCAACTTGGTGCTCCAACTCGCGATATGCCGATATGCGACGTCAAGTGTGATCTAATGGTCCCTGAGACTCCAGACTGATGGCTCTATTTCCTCCTAAGCTTCGAAACTTTACCACCCTGTGCACAAACCTGCAACTTTCCCTGCAAGACTTCCAAACACGATTTGTCTATACTGTTCCTTGACGGATTCGAAGACCTATCCATTCTGAGCTTCCTTACGGCTCCTGGTTCCTTCGAAAGAATTCCTTGCACGCACTCCTTGCGGCAAATCTTCGACAACGTCCAAGTGTTGAAGCGTTGGCTCTGCGCACCCCTGCAGCAGCAGTCTCAATTCCTTTTACTCAGAATTGAAACTCTGAGTTTCATTTAGCCTGCGCACGCCTTGCACGGCTCCGGTGCCAAATCTGCACTTCTGAGATGAATGGAAACAAAAGATTTCTCTAATTGAACCCTGCAGTCACGCACTCCTTGCAGACAAATTCAACTGCACTCCTTGCAGGAATTCTCTGGCTCACTTAGAGAAACAATTGAAACTCATTCACTCATTCTTTGAGATTTCAATTCAACCATGAAATCAAATACACATCATATAAACGCAAATATACAACAGAAATGAACATTCAAGAGAAAAACATCAATACACAGAGATTAACACAACCATGGAATTGAATCCAAGATTTTCTATTAATTCAATATCTGTACATGGTGGTTCTGCATACAATTTCTCTGCTACTCTTCTCTTTTGGCTCATGCTTTGATAACCCAGAATCATAATACAATGTACAAAGGAGGGTGTCTATATTTCGTTCTCCCTCTCGAATTCTATGCTATCAAATCTAGAATTAAATGTTCTACCTACTTTACATTAAGTCTATTAAATGCCTCATCTACCTAACGACATGAGCTATCCGCTCAAAGTCCATTACAATATCCAAGTGCGCCTCTTCCTTAAATGGATTCATTAAAGACTCGCACAAAAATTCCAAAGTGAAGTTCAAAAAGAAATTTGTTGGCTCTTCCAGCTGTCTTCTGCTTTCGAGCTGGCTTGCTCGACGTGGGTGATGCTCCTGCATCATACTCCTCGGCTTGAAAATTTTCATGGGCTCCTGTCCATGAGCTCCTGCACAGTCTGTCCATGCTTTTGTATCACTGCTTCTCTCTCCCAGCTAGCATCATCCACTGGGTGGTTCTTCCATTTGACCAAGTACTCAAAATATTGTTTTCGTCTGGTCTTTCTACGCACTCGCTTGTCCAGTATGCACTCCATCTGCGACTTTTCTGCAACTGGTAATTGTTTCATCCACTGGATCATTGGTTCCTCAGTTCCAGCCTCTGCTTCTCCAGCCTTATATGGGTATAAATCTGAAACATTAAATATCGGAGATATCCTGATGCCATCTGGAAACTCAATCTCATAAGCGTTCTCTTCGAATTTCTTCAGGACTCTGCAAGGTCCGATTTTCTTCATTTTCATCTTGTTATATGTTCCCCTTGGGAAAATTTCTCTCCTCAGATGTGCCAGTACCAGATCGCCAAATTCGAACTGAAGTTGTCTCCGATGCTGATCTGCCCTGCGCTTATACTCCTGGCTAGAATCAATCAGTCACTGCTTCACCTTGCTGTGAAGTTCTTCCATCGCCTCAGCAAAACCCTCTGCACTAGCGCTACTAGTAACAGTCCATTCTGCCTCCTTGAGTTCAGATACTCCCCTCGGTTGTGTCCCATACACAATCTGAAATGGACTTTTACCTGTACTCCGATTCACTGAATCGTTGTATGCAAACTCTTCCTGTGGAAATATGTTGTCCCAGCTGCTATGGTGCTCTGTCACCAAGCTTCTCAGCAAATCTCCCAGACTTCTATTTACAACTTCCATCTGTCCGTCTGTCTACGGATGATAAGAAGAACTAAACACCAAATTAGTTCCCAGCTTCTTCCATAGCGTCCTCCAAAAATTCCCTATGAATTTGGTATCCCTGTTCGATACTATACTTCTTGGAAATCCATGGAGTCTAACAATATCTTTGAAAAACAAATTTGCGATGTGCGTCGCATCGCTGGTCTTCTGGCATGGGATGAAATGTGCCATCTTTGAAAACCTGTCCATTACCACAAATATGGAATCAACTCCCCTTTGTGTCCTCGGAAAACCCAATACGAAATCCATGATTATTGCCTCCCATGGTCTCTCTGGTATGGGTAATGGCTGATAAAAACCTGCATTCTGCTTCCTCCCTTTCGAATGTTTGAAAATTCGACATCTGTCAACAAACCTCTTTACATCTGCTCGCATGCCCGTCCAAAAATACGATTCGCTCAGCTTCATGAATGTTTTGTCATGTCCAAAATGACCTTCTAATCCACCACTGTGCTTCTCTTTCACCAAGTTCTCCCTCATGGAGAAATTCAGAATGCACAGTTGATTGCCTCTAAACAACAATCCCTCCTAGATCATATAGTCTATCCATGGGCTCCGATCTCTGAGAACTGGATTCTCAGCTACTTCGTATGCTTCTCTGAAATCTGTATCTCCTACGTACATGTCCTTGAGATTCTTAAAACCCAATGTTTTGACTCGAAATTCCTGTAGCAGCAAACATTTCCTGCTCAAAGCATCAACCACTTTGTTAGTAGTACCTGAAATGTGTTTAATTACAAATGTAAAATTCTGCATATACTCTACCCATTTTGCATGCTTCTGGTTCAACTTCTCCTATTGACTCACAAACTGCAATGCATGATTATTGCTGTATAATACAAATTATTTTGGGATTAAGTAATGCCTCCACTTCTTCAATGCCTGTATGATAGCATAAAATTCTTTGTCATACGTGGAGTATTTCAACTTTGCTTCATCCAACTTCTCGCTGAAATATGCAACCAGTCTGTCTTCCTGACTCAGGACCGCTCCTATGGCATATCCGCTTGCATCACATTTCACTCGAAATGTCTTCATGAAATATGGCAACACCAATACTGGTTGCTCTGTGATCTTCCGCTTCAACAGATTGAAGCTCTTTTCAGCCTCGGTTGTCCAATGCAAAGTTTTATGCCGCTTCTTCACTATGTCCATCATTGCTGCGCTAATTCCACTAAAATTCTTGATGATCTTTCGGTAAAAACTAGCCAAACCATGGAAACTCCTCACCTCGAATACATTTCTCGGTGATGGCCAATTTTTAATCACTTCTACCTTACTCAGATCCATTTTCAATTCATTCGCCGAAATAACAAAACCCAAATAAATGAGCTCTGTCTTCATGAATGAAGATTTCTTCATATTGATCAACAACTTCTCTTGCTGTAGCTTCCTCATCACTATAGCCAAATGCTTCAAATGTTCAGCTTTTGTCTTGCTAAAGATCAGTATATCATCCAAATATACGACGAAAAACTTCCCGATGAATTCCCTCAGGACTTCATTCATCAACCTCATGAATGTGCTCGACACGTTTTTCAAACCAAATGACATGACCAACCATTCGTACAAACCCTCGTTTGTCTTGAATGATGTCTTCCATTCATCACCTTCCCTCATGCGAATCTGGTGATATCCGCTCTTTAGATCAATCTTTGAAAAATAATTTGCCCCACTCAGGCAATCCATCAGATCATCCATTCTCGGCAGTGGAAATCTGTACCTGATGGTAATTTTGTTTATCGCTCTTGAATCAGTGCACATACTCCAACCTCCATCTTTATTTGAACTAAGAACTGTTGGAACAGGACACAGGCTCAAGCTCTCCTTGACTAATCCTTTGTCCAACAAATCCTGGACCTGATTCTTGACCTCCTCATTTTCCTGCGGCGTCAACCTGTACGCGACTTTATTTGGAAAACTAGCCCCTTGTATGAGGTCTATGTGGTGACTTACACTCCTCATCGGTGGAAACGAATGAGGTAATTCATCCACGATGATGTCAGCGAACTCTTCCAGCAGTTCCTGAATCTCATCTGGCAAGTCGTCCACTCTTGTACTAGTCAGGACGATCCTCGGTTTCCTGACCACAAAGAATTGTGGATCTTCTTTCTTCTCCATCTCCGTAAGAAGCTCCTTCCCACTCATGAGAAGTATTGTGTTGTTTACTTCCGGTTTCATCTCTTTATCCTTTATCGGAAGCAACCTGTGTGTACTCCCATCCTTCTCCAAGGTATATGTGTTCATTCTCCCATCATGAACAACATTTCTGTCATACTACCATGGTCTACCCAACAATAATTGACATACATCCATGGGAATAACATCACACAAGATTTTATCATTATACCCACCTATCTTGAATTCAACCAAGCATTGTTTTGTAACACTTACCTGGTGTCCTTTCTGCAGCCATGAAACTTTATATGGGCTCGGGTGATTAGTTGTCTCCAGCTCTAGCTTTTCCACCATCTCGGTTGAAACGAGATTGTCTGTGCTTCCGCTGTCCACAATGACCTTACATTTCCAGCCCTTGGTCTTGCAAGTTGTCCTCAACAGTTGGCTGCTCTAAGCTGTGTCCTCCACCTCCTTCTCAGGTGTCAAAAGGACTTTATGCATTCCCAGTGACCTTCCGCCTTCTGCATATTCATTTATCTCAACATCACGCTTCTGAGCTTCAGTGATGTGGGCTTCTCCGCTGTCCTTCTTTTTCTCTGGACACTCGAATGACCTGTGCCCATTCTTCCCACATGTAAAACATGTGATAACTCCACCTCTGCCTCTTCCTCTACCTCTGGTATGAGGAGAAGTGTTTGCATCAGCATAACCGCTACCCTATTCGATACATTGCGCCCTCTGTTCAGCATGTGGCTGTCCTCGCTGTGAGGTTCCACCTCTTTCAACTTTACCCTGAGGTTTCTTCCATTCCTCCCTGGGCTTCTGATATTTATCTTGGGCAACTGCTTTGTTTCTGGGCGGACTTCTTCCTCGCCCTCGCTGACCTTGCTAACGGCTCAGCTTTTCTTCGTCTTTCAGAGCCATCTGATAAGCATCTTCCACCGTTCGGATGGTTACCGCTCAATTCATCTTGAATGTCGTATCTCAGACCATTAAGGTATCTAGCAACCTTCTCATCATCGCTCTCCCGATGACTTTCTTTGATGTTGAGCTTGTAAAATTCTTTGGTGTACTCCTTCACCGTCATCAACTTCTGTCTCAGGTTCTGCATTCGCCTGAACAGTGTGATTTGATAATACCTTGGGATGAACTTCGCCTTCATCTTCGCGATCATCCGATCCCAGCTTTTGATCTTTTGCTTGCCTTTGCAACGTCTATTAGCTTGTAGCTCGTCCCACCACAATGTTTCATGTCCTTTTAGTTTAGTGACAACATGCCTTACCTTTTTATCCTCTTCGATATCCTCATAATCGAAGTAGGTATCAAGAGCTCGGATCCAATCTAGCAACTCTTCTGCATCCAAACTCCCCTTGTAGAATAGAATGTCCATTTTGGTCTTGGAACTCATCCTGAAAATGGATTTTATCAACCACTCGGTTGATGCATCCTCTGTTGTGACCTCTTCTTCATGTCCAGCTTCCTCTTCTACTTCAGAATCTAAGATCCCCTGCGCCAACTCCGTGCCTCTGAGCTATCTCCATCTCCTCGAGTCTTGCTCGGAGATCTCTCATCTATCTTTCCATTTATGGATTTCCTGCTGGCCTACCTCTTCTTCGCACCTCCCTGTCTTCGGGATCAGGTGACTTCCTTTCCCTTCTAAGTGGCATGGTGTATTTACTCCTTCTCCTTCTTCGCTATAGAAAGCAAAGAACTATTCCCGCTCTGATACCACTCTAACGCAAACCACCTCTCTCACGCGTCCGCTCTCACCAGGACCTCCTCTAACCTCGGCCCGAAGAGAGTCAATGCTCCTCTAATTCCCACTCGGAAAATATTACCCACAACAACTCCTTACTAATCTCCCTTATCTGATCGGGATATCAGAATTCGTGATTTCGTGAATTCTGTAGTCGCACCCCTTTTGCCTTGCGATTCCCCGAATCCCGACGTGGGTCAATCGATGAATTTCTTCCCTTTTCTATCGGAGTTCTCTCTATCAGAGAATCTCTACTCGCGATGTCAACAAATTGAAACTCCAATATCCGAATCCCGATGTGTCGATTTTCTGAGACGTGTGGACTTGACTTTTCCACCTTCTATCCTTCTATCGAAATTTCAGAACTCACGGGATCGTGAGTCCTAATGTCGATGGACTCGGGACTTACCTTTTCCCGATCCCCGATACGATGCCACCTGTACTCCACCATCCCCTGAGGTCCCACACTGCCACGTCACCGTCGGGATATCGTGGATCGCGAATCCAACATACAAGCGTTCTCTGTTGTTGAGAACCCCGATTTTCCGATCCCTGACTCCTCGGGATCTCCTGACACACGTCCCACGAAATCGACGGTTCAGAGCCTTTCGGAGTATCTCTCCTCGCAATATCGCCACTCCCGCTACACCAACTTGGTGCTCCAACTCGCGATATGCCGATATGCGACGTCAAGTGTGATCTAACGATCCCTGAGACTCCAGAGCGACGACTCTATTTCCTCCTGAGCTTCGAACCTTTACCACCCTGTGCACAAACCTGCAAATTTCCTTGCAAGCCTTCCAAACACGACTTGTCTATACCGTTCCTCGACGGATTCGAAGACCTATCGCTTCTGAGCTTCCTTATGGCTCTTGGTTCCTTCGAAAGAATTCTTTGCACGCACTCCTTGTGACAAATCTTTGACAACGTCCAAGTGTTGAAGCGTTGACTCTGCGCGCCCCTGCAGCAGCAGTCTCAATTCCTTTTACTCAGAATTGCAACTCTGAGTTTCATTTAGCCTGCGCACGCCTTGCACAGCTCCGGTGCCAAATCTGCACTTCTAAGATGAATGGAAACAAAATCTTTCTCTAATTGAACCCTACAGTCACGCACTCCTTGCGGAAAAATTCAACTGCACTCCTTACAGGAATTCTCTGGCTCACTTAGAGAAACAATTGAAACTCATTCATTCATTCTCTCAGATTTCAATTCAACCATGAAATCACATACACAGCATATAAACGTAAATATACAACAGAAACGAACATTCAAGAGCAAAACATCAATACACAGAGAATAACACAACCATGGAATTGAATCAAAGCTTTTCTATTAATTCAATATCTGTACATGGTGGTTCTGCATACAATTTCTCTGCTGCTCTTCTCTTCTGGCTCCTTCTTTGATAACCCCGAATCATAATACAATGTACAAAGGAGGGTGTCTATATTTCGTTCTCCCTCTCGAATTCTATGCTATCAAATCTAGAATTAAATGTTCTACCTACTTTACATTAATTCTATTAAATTCCTCATCTACCTAACGACATGAGCTATCCGCTCAAAGTCCATTACAATATCCAAGTGCGCCTCTTCCTTAAATGGCTTCATTAAATACTCACGCAACAATTCGAAAGTGAAGTTCAAAAAGAAATTTTCTGGCTCTTCCAGCTGTCTTCTGCTTTCGAGCTGGCTTGCTCGACGTGGGCGATGCTCCTGCATCAGAGCGGGCCTAAGGTGCTTATGAATAGATATTTCCAGTAAACCCCACAAAAACGCTAATTCCAAGGTCACCAAAGGCTTATTCAGCTATGGAAAGTAGGAAATAACCATTCCATACCCTGTATAGGTAGACGTAGCTACCACAATTTATTGGACAGTATGGTCCCATTTTTAAATTTCCTATAGTGAAATCAAACCAACCTCGGGTTTTTTCTTTTTTCAAACCATTAAAACCAAAGAAGATGAGAAGAGTATGATCAATCAAAAAAAGGGAGAAGAGGGTGCAAACCCATAATTCTTTAAATAGAGAGGAATGTATTTTAGCTTGTAAACTAGGTATCACAACCAACATTTTCCCTGAGGAAGAAGGGAACAAATACATACATTTCCACTAATAATCAATGCATACACCTCAGATAAATCAAATTGCTTCACACCATAGAGAAGGTCGACCATAAGGAGCCTCTGTGAATTCTTCACCAACGAGCCACAAGAGATAGAGCAATGTCCAAATAAGAAGGGGAATTCGTCAATCCAATCCGATTCGCCAACCTGAGGATAAAAGGAGGGATGGAAACCGAAACCAATTTTTTTTAATCCACAAATATAAACCTCCAAACGATCATCCACAATGCATCGCAAATTTGGTCATCCACAAGAAACCTATGCGAATTTGTACCAGTGAACCATGGTAGGAAGAGTAGAAATGATGACTAAAAAGAAAGGGAATTTCTTTAAACCAAGATAGATTTCTAGCCAGAGGATCGAAGGTAAGATGGAAACTAGATCCAAAAAAATTATTCCATAGGGTTTGCATTGTCCCACAATTATGATTCCAGGGAGTAGAAGAGCATTCAATTGCCACAGATCAAATGTAAATTTGCATTAGAATCTTTCGGACTAACTTCCATTTGAAATAATTTCCAATACTTAGACAACACACTATGAAATTTTGGATCATTCAAAATTCAATGAGGATTCATCTCTACCACAGGCCAAATTTATGGGATGGATCATTCCAAATTTAATGAGGATTCATCTCTAGCACATGCAAAATTTATGGGATGGATCATTCCAAATTTAATGAGGATTCATCTCTACGCTAAATTTATGGGATAGTTCTATAGACATGGGATCCATTTTTAAACATAGTTCCCAAACTTAATTATGTCTCTCTTTTTCCCTGTAGAAATAATGACAAAATCAGCAAGTAAATATTTTGTCATACACTTAGCAATCTAGAGATAACGGTCTTCTATGAACTCTGAAATGTCTAAACCCACATTCAGAAATTACCATAAGCATAAATACACATTGCTAAACAATTTTGCAGCCGAATAAACACAATAAAGAGCACATTCAACTCAGAAAAACTCATAAATTTAGGCAATGTCAGGGAAAACCCAAAGAGAGAGATTTTATTATCTTTAGGAAAGATATATCAACAACAACAATACATTTACAGCCAAGAGAAATAACTTACAGCACCCAACAGTCCCAAATTTCTTCTTTGAAATCTGTGCCCAAAAAAATCGTACTGTTGTATGGATTTTCCCTCTTTCAACACCTCAAAATTTGTGTCAACTAATAGTTGTAAGGACAAGAACATAAAATTTCCCTCTTCATCAACAAAAAACACTAGAAAATTTGTCTCGATTTGCATGCAACAAGCTGCCTCGAAATCTATGGCCTCTCAACCTATTGTACATACTATATGGATCTGTATAGTATGGTCTCTCTAACCGTAGGAATTTCCAACACTATAACATAGAAAAAGCCCTTGGGATTTGTTCCCAATATCTCTTGGGAAATGAGCCTTCCTTGCTGCCCTCTTTCCTCTCTCAAGCTCTCTCACAAATCTCTCTCAAAATCTTCGCATTGTGTCTTGCACACTATCCAATGCATTATATTATAAACTGAAAGTGACCCTTCACCTTCTCCAACTCTAGATCTAAAGGTCAATATCTAATCTTTCCTTTACAAGATCAAGGATCATGATTCAGTCCCTCCAAAATACATTTGCACTTTATAACATAAGTGCACTTTCTAGGGTCATGGTTCTTCCTTGATGATTTCAATTGCTCCTCTGGCTTTCTGTACTAATTCATGTTGCTAAAATATTATATGAATGGAGGGCCATATTTCTGACATGGATTTGTTGATATCTATTCATATGGTTTCCTTCGCTTGGGATAAGGTATTTTCCATGGCAGTCTCTTTCCCTAATTGTTGTAATTGTTGACTAAGCCTTTGAGACTTCTGCATCTCTGCCTGGTAACTGACCTAGAACATTGATTTCAATTCCTGCAATGTATTTACCTCCCTGCAATTTTTTGATTTCTTCCCCTTGTATGGACATATCTTCCATGGATTTTACAAGTTTATCAGATGCATCTGAGACTTGTACTGGGATTGTTGATGGGATTGCTGAATCTGGAATTGTTGTTGATGTGGACTCCTCTGTTGTTCTGATTCCTGTCAGAGGAACTACATCCAGTGGGATCATGGAAAGTGCACATTTTGCTCCTTTTCTTTTATCAGCTTATCCATTTCTACTTCCATTTCCCTTATTTGTGCATTTTGTTCCGTGATTAAATTTAACTTCTCTTCTTTGTGGATTTCAGTCTTAGCCACTTCTTTGGTTTGTGAATCTTCTATAGATGGAAGCTTCAAATGTTTTCTAAGAGATGCTATATCAAAATTCTTCTTCTTTATCAACTCCTCTACTGCTTTGACATTTGTTGGATCATACCCAATTTTAAGAACCAATTCTTCTAATGATTTTATTTTGTTATCCTTGGCCAAAGAAGATATTTTCTCGAGCTTTAATTGGGACTAGATATTATTTAGGGATAGTTGCAATTCAGAAGCAGTCATTGAGGTCTTTTTCAAAGTTGAGAATATCATTTTTCATGTCTATCTATGCATATCCATCTGGTCCACTGGATGGACATATTTTACATCAAATTCAAAAATAGTCTTTTTGTAGTATGCAATTGTTACTGGATGGGGAACTTGTGCTTGTAAGAATGTCATTTGCATTATTTCTCTTTTTGTGTCAAAAGATGACAGAAGTTTGTGTACAACAGTGTAGGTCTGTTTCCATAATTGAGTGTAGGTGTTGTTGTTGAGGAGCTCATTACTTTTCTTGATCTGTTTATATTTGTCAAAAATGTTTGACTCTTTTTTCCCATGAGTTGATTTAGCTATTAGAGTTGTATATAGGTTTCTTTAAGATGTCGGTGATGATGGAGAACCTATAAACAGACTGTCTGAATGGGTTGAAGAGTGTGGTCCCTCCGAGACTATGGTGGACTGCATTTCTCCCTACTTGAGAAAATCTGTTGTATGACTGGTTTTATCCCTCTTTCTATATATATGAAAATCCTAGGCTGAAACTTTTGTGTCTGAAGGAGAAACTTCCTTCCTTTATCTCTTCTCTGCTTTATTTCTGGGTGTATTAGTTTGTGAAGTGGTTATAGAGATAGGTTTCTCCTACGTTTCTTGCAATGTGTTCTCCAACCACTCTTTTTGGTTCATGGATCTTTCTACCTCTGGCCTCTGTGTGTGTACACTAGGATTTCTCTTTTGTTTGGTTCTAAGTTCATAAATGACACCAAATGGGTCATATTCCTATGTGAAACTCAGAGGAAACCTCATTTGTTTGAAGAGGATATTTTCTTCTTCTCTTGTTGATTTGATGTTGTAGATGAAAGGTCCAACCTAGGTTTTGATTCTGAGCTGGGATTTCTTCTTTGCTGCAACAAAGTGAATATCATCTGAATTCACCATTTTGGGCAATCTGTAAGGAGGCAACTCAAACCCATATACCCTTATCTCTGTATGGTTTTGGTGTAAATACCAATCCCCTATCTTAGCTTGATCAGATAGGTGAAATATCTTATGAATTTATTCACTGACCATTGTCTTTATGTTGTTGTTCATCATACAAACAACATGATGAATGAATTGATCTATGAAGTCCTTAAAGCCATACTCTATTGAATTTTTCCTCACGGTCTATGATGTCACTGATTGTGGGATTCCTTCCTGGTTTAACTTCTAAAGTGCATAGAAAAACCTATCTAATTGGTAAACTAAAAACATGTAGATCAGAACTGAAGAGTATATGAACATCCCTTTGGTTTGAAACTTGAATAACTGATCATGAATATTATCAGCCAGAAATTGACTGAAATTGAATTTAATGGAAGCTCTTTCTTCTGTAGAAAATATGGATAGAAAACATAAAATAGGATCATCTACCCATTCACCTGAGTAATAACCTAACATGTAGGAAAGCATGGATATGATCTAGTTTTCTTCGACAGTGAAAATGGAAGATGGGTAAGGTGGATTCTTCTTGGGAAATTGGGCATCTTCATGGAGGAAAATATCAAAGATCTGGGCTCTTTGGGGGAATGTCAGTTTCTAGTTTAGGTCGTTTTGGGATTCAATAGAGAACGGGATGGCTGAGTCATTTCTAGGGATCTGCAACATCTGGTCAATGGATTCGAAAGTAATTGTGAACAATGTTTCACCGGAGGAGTAGGTAATGGCTATTTGGGCAAGAAAGTAATTGTCTTGGCATCCAAGAGAAAATTCATGGAAGTGGTGAGTTTGAGGAAGCATATACAGAGGAAAATTCGACTCCTAGAGTCCAATTTCAGCCAGGAGTGCAATGGAAAGAAGCCCAATTCGCACCTCGGTTGTCTGAATTTGTAATCCTTATCTTCCAGAGGGATGTGGTACAGGTTGACGGGAGGGGGATGTGGTACAGTTTTAGCCTTGGGTTCCATAACTAATAAAGTTTATGGTAAAACAATGGTGAAACTATATTACTCAGGGAAGAGATTCACCTGTTGATGGTGAGAGTTGGTGGTGGTTAATTTGACATATTGGTTCGACGCGGTATCCATGGTGTATTTACCGAAAAATGATGTAACATGATGTGAAATAGGGTTTTAGGGCATACAACAGATATCTGTTATGGCACGAGGTTGTTATGGGGCGGTTAATGGTCAGGGGGAACGTTTTAATTAGATAACAGGTATGTAGAGTAGGACAAATGGCATGTAGTGATAGGATTACAATGGCGGGGTGAGGCGAGTGGTATCGGGTTTTGGTTTGGCACATCAAATTGTACCAAATTGGTACACTCTCTCAGCTGTAACTCAATCTGCTCAATCATGTGCTAGCCCTATGTGATTTTTCCAAAGAACTATTTGTCTCATTGTCTGAGAGTATGGCTTCTACTCTCTCTACAATTGTTCCTTCTGCAACTGGGACTCTACACCTACACCTGCTTTTTCTGAAAATGAGAATCACTGCTCCATTCTCACTGCAGCTGATGAAATCTTAGAGTAGTGGTTCTACTCCATCATGATACATATTCATTTTCTTCCTCTGAATATCATACTACATCATACTCTTTTTTTTAATGGACCATGGTTTTTCTAGATATACTTCTTCTGATTATTGGAGCAAGTGTCTCCTCGTAGTCTTCTTCCTCTTGCTGGGAAAATCCTCTAGAAACAAATCATGATTTATACATCTCTATGAGTTTTGCATGGGAGGTTTCTCCTTCTGCGATGGTAGTTGGTGGGGCTTCCTGCCTCACTACTAGTGGATCCATCTTCTCCTCATGATATGGCTCATGAATTCTATATGGATTTGTATCCTGCAAATTGTCACGAGACCATGTTGGTCTCTTCCTAGTTATTGCAATGATTCTAGGCACAACCTTCTCACTCTATTAAATCTTCCCGATGATCTGAAGAGTGATCAATTGCACCAGAGGGATTTGTTCGGTCATCTTTGGAGCCTTCTTCTCCTTACAATCAATCTCCATGTAAGATACTTTGTACCTAAAAAAAGTACCCTTCTTTGTCTTCTTCTTCTTTGGTACATGGATGTATACAGTCATGAATACACCTTCTTATCTGGATAGTCTACTTCATGTCTCAAAATAGATATTATCTAATATGTTGTCTCATGCAACCATCACTATAGATTCCCTCAGGGTTAACATTTGTGACCTTCTCGGAGCAAGAACAATAAGGGCGAAACAATAGACAAGAATAATACTCTTTATAATAATAATAACAATACCGAGAACAATTGTCACAGTTGATCCTTTAGAGCTATCACTTGTGACCTTCCTGAAACAAGAGTCAAAAGTAATAAATACAATAGTAATAAATGAGAGCAACTCTCTTATAGTGCTGTGATGAATCATTCCTCCATGGTAACCTGGAAACAAAACAAGAAGTTTCTCCTAGAGGAGATGTAAGTTATATCTAGTAAATAATTACAATAAGCATTTATCTCAATAGTGATCACATGCTACCAAGTATTAAATTGTAAAACTTTTAAAATATTTTTATCACAACTATATTTTTTACTTGTAATGTGGTAGTTATCAAATTTGATATGTGCAAAGTTGAATCTTATCAATTTAATCAATCAATCCTGGAACTTGGAGTCTTGTTCTCAAGAATGAGTGTGTTGCTTTTCTTTCGAGTCTCCTTCACTCAAGATGACACGTATTCTTTTCAACCTGTCCTATTTAATGAGATAATATGATTTCTTGAAAGAAATCTAAGTTAGAGAATAAACTCTATAATCTCAAACTTAATCAATCTAATACTTTGACTTTAATTTTGACCAATGGTTAGTATGATAGTCATAACTTCAATAGATCAAAATACAACCTAGATGTTCACAAGATCACAATAATTCCATAACAAATAGAGGCATATCAAAATAATCAAACTTGGGGTGCATTGTTCATTTGAATGTGCTAGATCTAAGATCCTTTTGGATCTATGATTGTTTTTTGGACAAAAGATCCATTTTCCTGCAAATACCCTTAAGATAATGATACATTTTAAATATATGTAAGTACATACCTCTTACAGTATCGACAAATAGTGGCACCATCTGACGACAACAACAAGAAATAATGAACCTTTAAAACTTCAAAGGTGCTCCAACTTGTAATCTAAAGGTAACTCGACATTTCCTAGGATAAAGCGTACTAGGACAATAAAAAATCGGTCCAAACACTTCACAAAAAAATTCACTGCAACCGGTACTGCAACTAGCACAACAACTGGCATGAAGGAATAGGCACAAAGGAACTGACACTCCAACTGCAACTGATACTGCAACTAAGAGCTGCAACTAGTACTGCAACTGCAACTGCAAATGGTATTGCAACAACAACTGCAAATCTAGGATTTTATGAGGCAACCCCAATTTCTTAGACTTCAAATTTCAGAATTCTGATCCAGAGACTAGATGTGTCCTCCTAAGGAAATCTTTTATATGTTCTTACTTTTCCCAACGTCCTCCAACAAGGAGGATGCCGCCGCCTTTTAGGGTTTATGCAAAAACCCTAGTTTCTAAAATCTGTCAAAAACTGAAAATTGTTCCAAGGAAAAGATGTGCTAGGGTTAGAAGAGTATTCCTATGCTTTTATCTTCTTAAGCAAGTTCTTCTATGTTGTAAAAATGCAATCTTTCATGCCCACTCTAATTTGAGGTTGAATTTTCATCTTTAAATAGTTGATTTGATTAGTGTTATTTTTCTTTTAACCATTAGAACAATAAATGCATATAAAGGATCACTAAAAGAATCATATCCGCAACATACACAAGCTTTACCCTCGGAAAACCCTCTAGGGAAAAATCCAACGAATTTCCTTAATATAGATTCAACAACCAAGAACAATGCCTCTCTCCAAGAGAGAACTAACAAAGCAGAAGATCCTCCTCTAACCCTTGACTAGGGAAGAGTAGCACACCACATAACCAAGATATAACTAAGAAGTAGATCAAGAATCTCCACAACGTCTCCTCCTAGCTATAGTAGTCTCTCCCTCCAAGACTTGCGTACTTCCTTTTCTTAGTTGTAGAGCTAGTGTGTGTGTGTGTTCAAATGAGGCTCTAGCCTCCCTTATAAATAGTAGTTTGGCCTGCATAAAGTAGGTATAGTTTGACCGGTCAATTTATCTTTTTAATTTACATTTTACTTGTCAAGACACAATAGGGACGACTTTTACAAAGGAACAAGAAGGTCGTCTTAACAAATATAATATAATAATATTCTTTAAGGTTTTTTCTTGGTCAAGTACAATAGGAATATCTTCCTAAACTACTCAAACTCCAACACTTGTAATATCTTAATTTTCTTTTATTCTCTAATTCTTTATTGCACCACATATTTTCTTTAAATTTATATGTAATGTTATTTTGAATATTATCAATATTATATAGAATTATTTCTTCATGTATTCCTCAATGATTTAGAAAGACTTGGCATCTTTATGCATCTTGGTGGTTTTTCCTGGAGTTTGAAACAATTTTGGAGAGGATCTTGTTGTAAATTTTATTTATATTGTTCTTGTACTTTAAGTACCTAATCATAGTCATGCTCTCAATGGGGGAAATACCCACTTCTATGGAGGATATGATAGGATAGGTTGTATTTCCTTTAAATTTGAGATTATAAGTTATAAAATTCTTTTGTATTTACTCTTATCTTTCTCTAAGATTCTATAGAGAAAGTGCATCCCCAAACTTCATGTCCATACAAGATAATAGGAGTGATGAGAGTTTCAAACAAGAGTTTTTACTTATCCCATGGCTAGAAGTATGCTAATTTACAATTGTTTTCAAGCCCATAATAAGATTTTCACCCTCCATTTATGCTTTCTTCAATGTTATAGTTCCAATTGAGCTTGTGGTGAATATAGATTTCAAGATATTTCTATGAAGACACTTCCTTCAAGCTAATGTTGTCATATACCAAAGTATCATAAGTGATCTCTTTGGATTTAATGATCATATAACTTTCTTTTTTTCCGAGTTCAGAGTCATACCCATATTAGAGCATAAGTTTTTTCGGATTCTTAGTTGATTATCCAAACCACATGAACTCATCACCATATTAGAGCATAAGTTGTTGAGGATCCCATATTAGAACATAAGTCCTTGAGGATTCTTAGTTGATTATCCAGGCCATATGAACTCATCACCATATTAGAGCCTAAATTGTTGAGGATTCTTAGTTGATTATTGCTCATCACACTAAAAACAATATCATAAATTTATATTATATAAAAAAATATTTTATAAATAATATAAAGTATTAGTAATTAACTAATAATATTACATTAATATGAATATAATTTGTTGAGGATTCTTAGTTGATTATCACTCATCACACTAAAAACAATATCATAAATTTATATTATATAATAAAATATTTTATAAATAATATCTAGTAATTGACTAATTATATTACATTAATATGAATATAATTTGCTAGTAATTAATTTCTTTTTAAAAACAAAATTACTCCAGTAGAGTACAATTATATTTATATTAATGTAATATTATTAGTCAATTACTCTTAAAAGCTGAATTTCAATATCCAAATAGTTCAGAAACAATGTTGCTTTTGAAATTTTGACCGTCTGCTAAATGTTTGATGCGATTACAATAACTCACAGTTTTCTAATATCGAATTTCAATATGCAGGTATCGTGAATGAATGGATTACAGGGATTGGGCCATAACCTTGTTAAGCACGCTAGCTTCGTCGTCGTCCATCCGCGCGATCCGTTTGCGTGCTCGCACCGAATTATCAGACAACCGATCCAGAAGTCCGGTACACGTTAAAATCAACAGCATCCGGGTTACCTTGAAAGAAATTCCCAGTGCCAGTGAAGCGGATAGTTGGTCGGGATTATTAGTGATTTCTTCCGAAGTAGAAGTTGCAAAGTCCAAGAGAACGAATGCCATATCAATAAGTCCTGCATCAAACATGCATTCGGAGCATTCCCGGTTCGCTGAAAGGCCTAACAAGCTGAGCAATAGGGCGGCGTAGCAGAAGATGAGATGGTTTCTTATAGGCCATAGATAAGAGATTAGGTGTTTTAGAATACGCCGTAACTTTGGTGCCATCGCAGAGATATCAGGGCTTTGCGCCACGAGTGCGTAGATGAGCTTTATCAATCCCCTTTGGAATTCTTCATTCTGAGACTTGAATGCTCTTGATATTGGCCTGAGGAGGGAGTATTCAGGGTGTATGCCTTCAGGGACGAGCAATTCCTCGTCCAGGCCTTTATGCTGAGCAAGGATAGAAAGCGTGGCAGACACCCAGCTGTCAGAGGGACGAGTGCGAGATAAGAGCATGTCCACGCATCTGATGCCTCCGTTGCTGAGCAACGACGGTTTGTATTTGATCCACGCCGCGAATTCGGAAAGGATATCCATGCTTCGTTTCTCCACTACAGATTTTGTAGCTGCGACAAGCTCCTCTTGGTTGGAGATGAAGTCATAGGCAGGCTCCAGGTCGCACTGGGAGAACCATTCCTCCATTATCTCTCTCACTCTCAGATCGGCCAGAATATCTTCTGGCTTGTGCAGATCTTTCACCGAGTCTCGATCGAAGGTGAGGTCAGACGTAGGGATTCGAACTGGATCCGAAATAAATTTCGTTGAAATCGGACAGAAAAACTCGCTGGGGATTTCTTCAGAACTATCTGCATCATCAATATCTTTGCCTCGACTTCGGCTTCGAAGTCTCTCACGATTTGTAGCACTCTTGGACATTTTTATAGATCCTACAGTTGGGTGGATTCCTACAGTTTTATAAATCGTGCAGTTTCCATGAATCTATCCGTTGTACGGGTTTTTATATCGGAAATTTGATACGATTACATTTAGCGACAGGCGCCCCGCCTTACCTCTACAACTCGGTTTTAGGTTGGACCAGGTTTAAACATATCGACCCGCCACGTTAACAGTTGTGTGATATCTAAAAGCACGTCCCTTCGGAGCATGTATTTTAAGCATCACATAAACGTGTATAACTTTAAAATATTTACTAGCACAGCGGTTAACTCGCGGCTGAGAACGCGGTATTGGCTGAGAACGTGCTCCCAATATAAAATGTTTGTGGTAATCCCTTTGTGGTAATATGAAATGTTTGGTTGTACAGTTTAATTCTACTTAATTATTTAAATGTGACAATTACATATCCTTACAGTAATTTTTTAATGTGATTAGGTAAATGTTAAAAAGTAAACACATGTTAAGAGATGCCTTGATAAATACAAAAAAGTTATAAACAATAAATCTGATCCATTGATTTTGGAGGACTTCTAAGAACATGCCATCATCTTCAATGCATAGACATCAGATTAAGTTTTAAGGTTAAATAAGGTTAAAAAATCATTAATTGTGCCCACTGTCAATAGGTGTACGCCTTTGAGCTTAATTAATAATTTTATAATTTTACTTATTTAAAAAATTTATAGATGTATATTCTTTTTATATTATTTAAATGCAAGTTAAGTTCAATTTATGGATTTATATACCATTTAAAATTTAAATAGATTATAAATTATTTTTATTAATTTAAGAAAAGAACATAAAGATGTCCATCATCCACTCAAGGGAGGATGGCATAAAGATATATAGTCTTGGCTAAACTATATAAGGATAAATTCTCACTAGCTCCATAGTGAAACCATGGGTTGGTCAATTCCTAAAACTCATTAGGATGAAAGAATGTGTCACCTTTGTGACACTAAGAAAGTTGAAGATGAAAAAAACTCTCTTAGATTGTCGAGCCTATACCCAGATTAGATCTCATTTTTTAAATATTTGTAACACTTAATGTTTTTCTAGCACATAAACAAAATTCTAAAGAAACTTAAGTAATTGCTTACTTAAGAATTGTTAATCATCATCATCATCATCATCATCAAGAATTTAAGTCAAACTTAATTATCGGATTTAATCTATTATTTTTATACACAACTTTTAATTTTAAAATTTTTGTAAATAAATAATTTAAAAGATAATTACATTACAAAATATTTTTTAATAGTATATTGTATAATAATTCTTAGGAGATAAATTACAGTGATATTTTTGAACCATAGTTTCATGGGAAACACTCTGGACATCTCTGGACATCTCTCGTTTCCAAGGTTCTGGAAGTTACCGGAGCTTGAGAACTAGTTGGGAAGGTCCCCAATTGGTTGGAAACTCTTTTGGGAACTTGGAAGCTTTTTGAGAGCTTCAATATCAAAGAAATGAGAACTTGGGAACTCGTTTCCTAAACAACTAGATTTAAATTAGAATGATATTAAATTAAAATGCAAATATATTTGTTCCATTATTACAAATATATAATTTCTTACAAATATTTTCATTATATTTATTCAAAATATCAATATAAAACTAAGATTAAACTACAGGTAAATATTATTTCAAAAATTAGTTAAGTAAAAACACTTAAGAATACAAGCATTTGTTCCACTCTTAGATATCATTGATTTTTATTGTATTTTCATATTAGAAGAGTAGCACTATTTGTTTTAAATGCTTCAAATTTACAAAGATGTTTAAAGTTTATATATGTAAAGTTTATTTTTAAAAAGATGATAAAATTGTATATATGTATTTTCAATTTTGTTTCTCATTTTCTAATGAAATATGTTTCTCATTTTCTAATGAAATATTTAAGAATATTAAAGTTTCTGTAGTCTCTTTTAAATATATTCATATAATTATTAGCACAAATTAAATTAGAAATTTTAATATTGTAGTTGTTGCAATAAAAGAAACATTGTACTCTATTGACCCTCAATTTTATTGAAATAAGATTTAAATGTATCAATATCTCTATATATTGTAATCTAAAGTATCATTGTAATTTAAAATATTTTTTATATTTTTTTAATATATATTATTGACCTTCCCAAATTTAGGTTTCCTGTAAATTTGAGGGAAAATTCCACTAGTTCTAGACACTAGTATCTACTTTCCCAAGGTTCCCACTTTTCAGAAACTTGTGCAACATAGTTTTGAACTTAACAACTACAATCATAAACAAATAACTATTAAAATATTTCAATATCCACTTTATGCAAAATAATTTTATATAGAGTTTGAGTGGGCCTAATGGTTAACAACATGTGTTTTCTCATAAGAG
>JZKD02S1883316.1:199445-219104 GCA_000966675.3 Picea glauca
AACCATTTTTTGGACCCCCCCTGTTGTTAAAAGTAGATAGGTTGGGGGCGAGGGGTGCGGGTCCAAAAAATGCTAAGGACCTTTGATTGGGAAACAGGTGGATGTCGCCGATGGAAAATTGTGTGGATATTAAGTGCTACAAGACAAAAAGTCTTGTCCACATCCAAACTTAAGATATAAATATGTGCCATGAAATGCCAAGTTTTCATTTTGAAACTTTACACTATAATTTTATTTTCCTATGCTAAAATAACCAAATTTAATCAACTAAGGGTATATTTTTAAATCCCCTTTCAGTTTTCTTGAGACAAAAAATCACCTAAACTATCTCCTAACCTAGGCATCTAACACATTAATTGATCTTATACTCTTGAATTAATTATTACTCTAACCTAACTACTTTGGCTAAGATTAAACAGTTTGACAAAATTTATTCTCTAACATATCAACAACAAGTTTAAAATGTTTGATCATGATTAGAGAGTATGATTCAAACTAATTTTCTTTTGATGGGGTTTTATTTTTTTTCTCTTTTTCTTTTATTTTTTTTTCTTTTATTTTTCTTTTATTTTCTTTCTTTCTTTATTTTATACCCTCTTTTCATTTTTTCTAGTTTTTTTTTATCTTTATCTTTTTCTTTTTGGAAATCATTTGCAGAATGAAATATTATTTACAATGTAAAATGACTGGAGGAAGAAATTTCAATCACCAGGTGATACTATGAAATATAGGGTTATAACAAAATTGATCCTCAAATCTAATGCATGCATCCATATTTCTTTTCATTGTTCAAAGGAAAACAAACAACAAATTTCTCCCTTAAAAGTTCCCCAAAAATCTCACTACTCAATGTCACTCAGAGCCGAAGTTCTAATACCATGTAGAAATTTAATGATAAAATCAACAAGTAAAAATTGTGTCATACACTTAGCAACCTAGAGATAATTGTCTTCTATCAACTCTGAAATGTCTAAACCCACATTCATAAATTACCATAAGAAGAAATACAAATTACTAAGCAATTTTGCAGTGGAATAAACACAATGAACAACAACCATTCAACTCAGAAAACTCAGAAATTTAGGCAATGCCAGGGAAAACCCCAATGTGGGGAAACCTAGAGAGAGTGAGAGATTTTATTACCTTAAGGAAATATATATCAGCAGCAATAATACATTCACAGGCAAGAGAAAAAACTAATCACACCCAACAGTACCAAATTATTTCCTTGAAATCCATGCCCAGAAAATCCGTACTACTGTACGGATTTTCCCTCTTTTAGAACCTTGAAATATGTGCCAACTAACAACTGTACAGACAACATCAGAAAATTTCCCTCTTCACCAACAAAAAACACTAGAAATGTTTCCTCGATTTACGTGTAGCAAGATGGCTCGAAATATGTTCCCTCTCGGCCTATTGTATAGACTGTACGGTTCCATACAGTACGACCTCTCTAAAAGAAAAAAATTCCAACACTCTAACATAGAAAATCCCCTTGCGATTTGTGCCCAATCTCTATTGGGAAATGCACTCTCCTTGTTGCTCTCTTTCCTCTCTCAATCTCTCTCGGAAATCTCTCTCAAACTCTTCTCATTGTGTCTTACACACTACCCAATGCATTCTCTTATAAACTGAAAGTGATCCTTCACCTTCTCCAACCCTAGATATAATGGCCAAGATCTAATCTTTCCTTTACAAGATCAAGGGTCATGATTGATTCCCTCCAAAATAAATCACTTTAAAATATTAAAGTACATTTTCACTTTATAACTAAGTGCACTTTATGAAATAAAGTCACTTTAATGTTAGAAGGCACACTTCATTAAAAAGTCACTTTAATAAAAGAACCACTTTATCACAACTTTATAAAAACCCATTACAAATTCAAGTGTCTAGTAGTGTAGGTACAAGGTTACTTCCGCATACAATACACACATGTGGAGTACCTCCCGAGCTAAAAAGCTAACATTCACTAAGAGTAAGCCTCTTCATTTAGGTCCCTCTTTATATGAATATAGGATATTTTTTCAAATAATTTTGCTTCTTGTTTGATTTTTAATATGACATTAGCTTTAATCCTGATGTTTTCATGAGTGGAGAGGTCTAACATAGCTCAAATTATAACCATGGAGTCCTAAAAAACAAGAAGGGATTTGATATTAGCTTCTTTGGCCAGAGATAAGACATATAGAAGGGAATATGCCTCAACCAATTTGTTTGAAACATATCCCAATCTCCAAGCATAAGTGATTATGAGGTTCCTCCACAATCAATGAGACTCCCTCAACTCATGCCACCCTTGGGTTGTCCTTAGAGGTGCCATTGGAAAAAACAGAGAGAGTTTTGGGGTGAAATCCAAGAAACAAAATATTGTTTTATTTTTCTTATACCCCAATGGAGGGATCTAGGGATACTAGAATTGACTAATAATTAGTTTCCACTTCTTATATTGAATTGGCTTAGCAACAATTCTTCTATACAGTCCAAGATCTAGTCTTTATTTTTTATTCTAAATTGAAGGTGTTCTAATAGTAAAGTTTCATCTTTGATAGAAACTTCTAATGGCTTTTCAAGAATACTGTTAAAAATTTCTTTCTAGCTAGCCACAACTTCCAATATATGAATTTAGACTCTTTTGAAAGAATTCTTATTTCTAAGAGAGCCTTGGTAATTTCCATCCCATTACAAAAACATGTTCTCCCACGTGGGTCGCCACTAGACTCTATGACAAATTCCTACATAAGAGCACAACCAAACTTCTTTACTAAAATTAAATTAAAAAAAAATCTTGAATGGATTATTCAGTTGAGCAACATAGTTCACAACAAGAGGGTCCCTATATTTCTCTTTTTTTAATATTTTCTATAGTGGGGATTTTCCCATTAATTATAACCCAATAAAAAGTGTTAATTTTAAGATGGAAATCACTATTCTAGATGTAATTCCAAAAGGTTGAGAACTAAGGAAGTAGAGAAGATTCCATAAGCAAAAAATAACCATATTTAACACAAAAGGAGGAGGTTCAAGTAGGGTATGCTCCCAAGGATGCCCCTTCAGGGCCATGTAGTGGGTGATGAGGTGGATAGGGGGTTATAATTCATAGGTCAATGAGGTTCATGACATACAAGGGCCCGTATTATCTCATTTATGGGTGCCTTTATAGGGGTTGTGTTTCACCTTCTTCTTCAATGCAACCCTTTTTCCAAGTTCATCTATTTCCTTTTATTATTTTAGGATGTTTCTAGCTTGAATCCAAGGTGGGGATTCTACCTAAGCATGCAAACATTTTCCCACCTTATCTCTACCCTGTTCACATCATGCTTCCCCATGTTGGAAACATATGTGGGGCTTCTACCTAAGCAAGAAAAAAAGTTCCCACACACGATCCTCCCTGGTTGGAATTTTGTTATTAGTCATTCTTTTATGGGTCCCATTATTTTTTTTATGAGAGACATTTCATTTTCCTTTGGATCCCTGGGTGAGAATATAGAAGATTAATATTTTAGGCTCTTATATTTTTCCATCAACCATCCCCATGGGCCTTTAGCCCCTTATGTAATATTTCAAATATAAAAAGTATGCAGAACATAAAAAAATGCTAGAAATGGTAGATGAACAACAATACAACCATAACAACACCACAATAATACTGAAATGATACTAGAATAATGATTGAAAGAGAACTTTGATTACTGAGAACAATGTTTACTTGCCTCTTCGAGGGGCAAACCTCCAGTCTAGCAGAGCTCTATTACAATAATATCCAAGCAAAAGTTTTCATACCCTTGACTCCTATTTATACTAAATATGTCTATCAAAAGAACCATCTAGAGGAAGATCCTTCTAGAAATGGAAGCTTCTATTAGGTCTTGTTACATTCGACTTATTCTTCCTTATTGATAGGCCTTATTAATATTGACCTTTATTACATCGAAATATATTATTCTACCTATGTGAGAGGTTAGGTCCCTAACATGTCCTCCCCCTTAAAAACAACCTTGTCCTCAAGGCTTGAGATGTGGAAATTGTTGCAGAAGGGTAGTTGGTTCCCAAGTGGAATCTATTGGGGTTGTATCTTTCCACTGAACTAACACTTCTTTGATGGTTTGGTGATGCAGGCGACACTCACATTGGTCCAAAACTTCTTGTGGTTGTAGCCAAATGGAGTCTTCCTCGTCCAACTTGGGAAGGTTGGTTTGAGTTTGGCACTTAGCTCCAATCACCTTCTTTAAGCAGGAAACCTGAAAAATAGGATGTCGCTTAGAATGACTAGCAAAAGCTAACTGATAGGCCATCTGTCCCACACATTTGATAACGGTATAAGGACCATAAAATTTGGGTGCTAGTTTCTGACAATGGTCATCCTTGAGGGAATTTTTCTTGTAAGGTTGCAGTCAAAGAAACACCTGATCCCCTTCTGCAAATTGACGTTCAAAGAGACCTTGATCTTCTTGTTTCTTCATGTGATTTTGGTCCATGACCAAATTCTCTTTCAGGGTATGGAGAATAGCCTCTCGAACTATAAGCATTTGGTGAACTGCCTGGACCTTCGAGACACTTGGTAAATATGAGAGAACTGAAGGTGGATTTTGTCCATATACCGCTTCAAAATGAGTCACGAGGGTAGCTATATGGTATGAATTTTTGTACCCATTCATCTAGTGGTAAACATTGAGCCCAATGATTTTTCTTTTCCGATGAAAAACACCTCAAATATGTTTCCAAACACTTGTTGACAACTTCAGTTTGACCATCAGTCTGGGGATGATAAGTTGTGCTGAGATGCAATTGGGTGCCTTGAAGCTTGAACTGTTCTTGCCAAAATTTTTTAGTGAAATTTGGGTCGCGATTAGAAACAATAGAAAGTGGCATGCCATGATGCTTGAAGACTTGATCCATGAAAAAATGAGCCACATTGGATGTTGTAAATGGGTGTTGAAGAGAAAAGAAATGAGCATACTTGGAAAGGTGATAAACTACCACCATGATGACTGGTTTATTGCCTGCTTTAGGTAAGCCTACAATGAAATTCATAGATATATCTCGCCAAATAGAAGGTGGAACAGGAAGCGGTTGTAGTGTTCCAAGAGATTTGATTATTTCTCCCTTGTTGCATTGGCACACATTAGATTTAGCCACAAAATTACAAATGTCATGTTTCATACCATCCCAGAAAAAAGAATGTTTGATTCTGTCATAGCTTTTGCTAAACCTGGAGTGCCTAGCTGTGGGTGTAGCATGAAGCTCAGAAAGTACCGTGGATTTGATTTTTACCTTTTACTTAAATAAAAATGACCCTTGTATCAAATCTCATCGTGGAGTCAAGAGTACCCTAGGGAAACTGGAGAATTGGACTGCAATTGTTGTATCAGATGCAAACTTTTGGGATCATGTAGCTATTCCTGGCGAATGACTTGGAGCCAATCTGGTATAATGAAGGAGAGAGAAAAAAGGGAGTCTTCATCTTAATATTTTCGGGAAAGTGCATCCACAACCACATTGTTTTTTCCTTTATTGTAAATGATATCATAATCATATAAAGATAGCTTAGTCACCCATTTTTGTTTCTCTGGGGAGGAAATGCGTTGTTCCATAAAATACTTGAGGCTTTGATGATATGCCTTAATTTGGAAGCGTTTCCCCAATAGATAAGGGCACCAAAGATCAACGACATGTAAAATAGCCAACATTTCCTTTTCATAGATTGATTTGCCCAGATTTCATTCAGAAAGTTTTTTTGCTGGTAAAGGCCAAAGGTCGACCCTCTTTCATAAGGAAAATGCCAATTACTTTCCCTGAAGCATCACATTCCAGAACAAAGGTCTTTGTGAAATCAGGAAGGGCCAGGACTGGAGTGGTGCATATGGCCATCTTCAAGGTTTGAAAATCTTGAGCAACTGCTGGAGTCCAAGTGAAAGAATTATTTTTAAGGAGTGCAGTGAGAGGTGCCGCAATCTTTCCATAATTCTTAACAAACTTGTGATAATAACCTGTTCAACCCAAAAATCCATGCAATCTTTTGAGATTCTTTGGGTGAGTCTAGTCTGGCATAACTTCAATATTTCTAGGATCCACCCTGACATCATCCTTGCCAATAAGATGACCCAAGTACTCAACTTCTGAGGTGCCAAAAGCACATTTAGATTTTTTCAGGAAAAGTTGGTGTTGGCAGAGTAGATGAAGAACTCGATCCACATGAGCAAGATGGTGTATCTAGGGTTTTCTATAGATGAGGATATCATCAAAGAAAACTAAGACAAAATGATGGATAAAAGGATGGAAGACATGATTCATGAGGCTTTGGAAAGTGGAGGGAGACTTACAAAAGCCAAAGGGCATGACCAAAAAATCATAGTGGCCCTCATGAGTTCTAAAGGAAGTCTTAGGAATGTCTCCCTCTTTCATATGGATTTGGTGGTAGCCAAAACATAGATCAAGTTTAGTAAATAACTGGGTGCCACTCAATTCATCCAAGAGATCATCAATGACAGGAATGGAAAATTTGTATGTAATGGTGAGTTTGTTGAGGGTGCGGAAGTCAGGACACATGCACCAAGAACCTTCTTACATAAGGTCATATTCAGGAAGGTCATCTATATACGTAAGGTCATCAAGCATGCACATCATATCGGGGGATTTTCCCACCACCATATGATTATGACCTTTATTCTTTGGCTATATCGTGGATTGAATACATGAAGTAATCATTTGGTGAATCAGAATACTGGGGCTGAGCTGGAAAAATCTTGGGGACATTGATCTTTGTCCTCTTTGGCACTAATGGAACATCAGGTCTTTGGATGGCCAGTTCCTCTTTCCTACTAATATTTTTCATCACTTCATTGACTGAGTTTGTCAGAATATCTAGTTTCATTTCTGAAGATATCAAATGTTCCTTTTCTATTCTGTCTTTCATCAATGCTTTATATTTTTCCTTTCTGTTCAGTAGGTTATCTTCCACATAGACTGCAACCTTTTACATGTCTTCAAATGTTGCAGTGTTCCTTTCTCTTAATTGGAATGTCATCTCAGGATCGAAGGCAACTGGGAAATGCAAGTGAATTGATCCTAGTGGTGGCCTTATATCAGCAGATATTGAATGTTACACCTTATCGAACCTTGTTGAAAACTGATGTACTGCCTCCCCTAGCCGTCTTTTAAAATGGTCATATTCTTCTAGGATGAGAAATAAATTTCTCATGATCACCCATCGATGTAGGAAAATTTTCATAAATTGATGAAAATTATCAATGCTTGTAGCTGGAAGATTCTTAAACCAATTTTTAACATTACCTTGCAATGATAGGGAAAACATCCTGATACAGACATCATATTATTCCACCTCAAACAGATCAAGAAAATCCTCAAGACTTTCGATGTTCTTTTCAACAGTGATATTCACATTTTCTCCATCAAACCTGGGCAAATTATTTCTATAATTGGTAGGGAGGTTATGGAGGATAGGAGGAAAAACTAGAGACTTGTATCCATATAGGAATTTTACAGGTATAGGAGGTAAAGCAGGGGGCTTATAACCATCTGGAGGTTTAGAAAGAGTAGGACATAAAGCAGGAGGCTTATGTCTCACTAAGATTTCTAAAGGTGTATCTAGGATGTGCACATGTGTATGAGTATGCACATGATCTAGAACTTGGGGCTTAGTCTCTTGAGGCTAATCAATTTGCAAATGATCAATGTAAGCTTCAGAAATGTACTCTTGACCAGGATCAGAATAAGATAGAACATAATTACAAATAAAACCAAAAATGTCTTGAATACAATTTGAGATTGAATACCTGATCCTTCCATATTTCTTTGTTATGTCAGGTTCTTCCTCTAGTGGAGTATTCAAATTGGAACTGATCTGGAGATTGGAGTCTCCAGGTGAATGATCTCAAACTTCTTCTGTCTGATCACTTTCCACCATTAGTAATCATATCTGGAACTTGCTATGATTTTTGAGGAATAGTTCCCCAGTATGGTCTCCATTATGTTATTCCTCTGTAGTTTTCCCAAGGTTGTGGAGGCAGTCATAGAGGTAACATCAAACCACTTGGATTCCAATATCTAGCTCTCCAAGACCCAGAGAGGGCTCTCTCTATCTAATGTATCTTTTTGTTAGGGAAAATATTAGGCTAGGTATAATTGTACAGGGTTTCAATTGTGAGAAATGGAGTAAGGATTGCGAAGGGAGACTATTGGGAAATGGAGTCACAACAACATGTTCAAATCCTTTTATGTAAGATGAAATTGTAGGGCTAGGTAGCTAAAACACTGGATCTTCGGGATTTAAATGGAAAGAAAAATAGGATATATGAAACAAATCAATATTCAGATGGGAAGAAATTAAGAATTCCCCACCTGTCTACCAGAGGAAAACATTTAAATTATCCAAAGTCAAGAAAGAAAGCATATATTCCAACGAACTATGTTATTCTTTTCTGTATTGCATAATTTATAAAGAAAAGTGATTGTGGAAACATGGAAAATAGTTACATAAATAAATTACACATCACCACGGTGTTTAACACAAGAATCCTGTAGTTTTTTATTGCTTGGAGATCAAGAACATGCTCACTGTGAGCTTACATCATAGCATTGGTACTATTGCTTCTCTAATCCTACCTCTCTATATTCTATTAAAAACATAAATATAAATTAAAAAAACAATCCTTAGGATCAGGAGACCAAATTCAATCATCCTGGTCGAAAATAGAAAGTAAATCCCAAAATGATCTGAACTGAAATCTGGGCCGAATATGCTAAGAATAGGGGTACACTTAAGACATTTGTTTCTCCTCAACAGTGACACCTGTGTATAAAATGAATTTTTTTATTTTATATGAGAATGTGCTGGACAAAAACCTCTTTCATTTTTTTTCAATTTCATCTCCAACTCGCCAAAACAACTCTTGCACAATCATGTCTAAAACCGGAAAAAATAGAAGACTGAAAAATAGGGCTCGGAGATGGATTTGATTATCCCTTCACCTGACACCTTTGTACACTATGGGAGAGGTTTTTGTTCTTCATCCCTTTCTGAACAAAAACCTCTCTCGAATTTTGAAAATTAGTCCCTGTTTTCCTGGAATGAATCTCATAAGAGGAACAAGTAAAACTAGAAAAAAACGATTTTATTTGGGAAAAACAATTTTTAGAGGGGTAAAGTGGTATATCAGACCCCCCTGAGGTGGTAAATGGTATTGGAAGGGGGGCGTCTGAGTTTACCATGAGTTGACACTTGTCCCTAGCAATACCACTTGCTCAGACCCCCTTGGTGGTGATGTGACTTGAGGGGGGGTCTGAGTTATAAGGGGGAGCACATGAGTGTTATAACTTAGGATATAAATTTCAGTTTTTATGTTTTTTATTTATTGTTGTTTCTTTTGTTTTATTTGTTTATTATTTGTTTATGTTATATTGTATTTTGTTTTAATTTATGATTTATTTTATTTTATTTTGTTTTAATTTATGTTTATTATATTTTTGTTTGTTTTTTAATTTGTTTTTAATTATATGTTTTCTTTAATTTGTTAATATTATTTTATTTTATTTTATTTTTAATTGTTTTTAATTAATGTTTGATTAATCAAACACTAACCTAATTAATAACTTTAAACAACTAACTTAATTACTAATTATTAATTAATTATTAACAAGTCTAACATAGCTTTATAAATCTAACTATAATCAATTTAATTACTAACATTATTAACCTATTGTTTTTTTTCCTAAGCTTGTTTATTCATGCAGGGATAAAATTGGCGAAGGGGTGAAGAAGTGAAGGGTGAGGGACTGAAAGGCACAACGATGGATGAAGGATCGAGCGAAATGAATGGAGGGTAAAATTGAATCAACCAAGCCCAGCAAGCCATATGTCTTCATCATGGGAGCAACGCCAAATAAGCAATGGAAGAATCAAGTTACCTATGATTATAGGACCCCAACAGTTGTAAGATGTTTTCAGAGTATGTTTGTAACAACCAAATGGATGCAGAAAATATTTTCTACAGTAGCAATTTTCAACCACTAAAACAAGTAAGTAATTCGACAAAAAGTTCACAAATTAGCAATAGAAACATAATGATGGGTTACTAGCAAATTTCCACGGTTGAAATGCAAGTTAAATTAAAAAATATAGAGTGGTTTTCTACAGCCCTAATGAATTTATATTTAAGTTATTACAACAATAATATCTGCTTGGAAAAACAAGATGCTCTAGTGGCTCTGTTGGAGAAATTTCTATTTTCGGCACACTAGTTCAGTGGGAGTTAACTGACTAGTTCTATTTTAGACTTTCTAATCTTAGACCATCACTATTGTGCATGCATTCCTAATTATAGGATGTCTTTTATCATATGAGTGAAGATCACTCACTCATTCATTAAATCATAATATACATTTATTCTCATTCTTCATATTGTATCTCTCTTTCTTTTCTTGATAAGTTTTGTTTGTGTATGCTTTAACTAAGTCTCCTGTGCAAGTTTCCATGAAACAGTGACATGGTATCAGCGCTGAGCTTCTTGGAGCAACCGAGGCAAGCCATAGAAAGGGGAAAGAGTCCTTGAGTAAACCTAGTTTCCGAAATTTTCGCGACCTATACCTATCAAAAGGTGTGATGATTGGAATCGTTGCGGCCTATCCTTGTCGAAGGGTGTGACGATCACACTCAAACTTAAGAAAAGTTCTTTTTCCAGACATCGTCGTGACCTATACACAACCAAGGTGTGACGTCGTCGCACTGTGTTCTTCATCCAGGGTGTGACGATTAAGTTTTTGACAACCGTCACACTATGTCCTTCACTAGGGTGCGACGATTCAACATCGTCACACTTTATTCTTCTCTAGGGTGCGACGATTAAGCAACCCTCCAAAAATTGGTTTTCTGCAGTAAAATTGTGATATCTCGAAATCTGTGATTTGGGTCGGGCTGAAATTTTTACGAGAGACGTATAACATAGGGATTCTCATGCTTGCCAAAAATATCCAAAACCCACATCATATTTTAGGATATATAGTTGTTTTATCATATCTATAGTTTTCATAGCACCGTCATTCATATCTCAGAATCCACGAGCTGGGTTTTCAGGATATTTTTAGTATCAATAGCAGGGATGGAGATGATGCAATTTAATAAATCAAGTCTAGTGATAATATTCACATTGTACAACTATTTTGAATGGAAGCCAAAGGCCTCATTCCAACTCAAAAGAAAAGGACTGTATAATTTGACGATGGTTACAACTCACCAAAAATATCCAAAACCCACATCATATTTTAAGAGATATAGTTGTTTTATCATATCTATAGTTTCCATAGCACCATCATTCATATCTCAGAATATGCAATCTGGGTTTTCAGGATCAATAGCAGGGATGGAGACGATGCAACTTAATCAATAAATTCTAGTGATAATACTCGCACTATACAACTATTTTGAATGGAAGTCGAATGCCTCATTCCAACTCAAAAGAAAGGGACTATATAATTTAACGACGACGACATAAACATAACCTACATCAACGCTTGAGACGACCATATGGGCGGAGTGTAAGGATGAGGCCACAAGATTACTTCTTGAGTTAATCTCCATTGATCTATGGTTTCATGTTGTTGCATGCAAGACTCCAAACGAGATTTGGACCACCTTGGAAGGACTCTTTGGAAATCATGATGAGATGCAGGGTCATATGCTTGAGGTAGAGTCGAATACCTTAGACCCTAAAAGTTTTGATAATATACAATATTTATTTACTAAATTTAAATATTTGATTTTGAGCTTGGGTGAATGTGGTATTGACAAGTCTACACAAGAGAAACAACTTATTGTAACAATCTTGGCCAAGCTAGGACCAGAATATGATGTACATGTCTCCAATTTCCATTCTGGAAGAGGTCTTTTGGGCACAAATTGGAAACGGTCTACAATGGCTCAGTTCATTGATTGTCTCACACAAGAGTAGACAAAACTCATACAAATGGGCCTCATGAAATATCCCAAATCACATGCACTCACCATGCATGATGGAAAAGGGTCATCCAATCAGAAATCGAAGCAGAAACGAAAGGAGCCATTACATCCAGATTCAAAGAAGGAGGGATATTCCAAACCCTTCAAGGATTCTTCAGGTTCCAAAGATTCTTCAAATTCCAAAGGGAAGAAGAAGAAGGGAAAGAAGTTCACTTACTGCAATAAACCGAATCATGAAGAATCCACATGCATGAACAAATAGATCGATCTTATGGCACAAACACTTCATCAAAACAACCTTGGAAACTTCATTCCAGAGGGAGTCAAGAAGAAGAAGGAATAAGTTGTTGCTCCTACGAAAGGTAATCATCATGCTCTAGTTGCAATTAATTCCTCATATGATTCATGGATTATATATTATGGTGTATCCCACCATATGGCAGTGAAAGAGGATTTTTTCTCTTCTTTGAGTCCATGCTCAAGACCCTCCATTCACATGGGGGATGATACTCCAGTAGTAGTATAAGGACAAGGGAGAGTGGAACTCCACAATGGCAGTTTTGAGAATGTTTTACATGTTCCAAATCTTTCTATGAACCTGCTCTCAGTTTCTTAGATCACTCAGAAAGGTAAAAATATTGAATTTACATCAGATTCAGTTTCATTAATTGACATGCATGACAATTCCATCATTTCAATTGGTGAGTTGGATCACAAGTCAAGGTTGTATAAATTCACTAAGTTTTTTGACAATGACTCCTCTATTCTACTTACACATAAGGAGAGTACTTTGCATGCACCTCCAGTGCAACATGCATATACTCTTCTTCTTCCATTAGTGTCAGACATCAAAGATGATTCCATACACTCACATTTTGTACATGGAAATAAACAGGTAGTACAACTAGATAAGAATCCAACATTGAAGCTTCAACATATGCCCAAGAAGGAACAAACCACACTTCAGGAAGAAGGAAACCTTTCAGGGAATACATTGGGTTCGAGGAGGACTCAATCTCAACATGAGGTGCCTTCTCATGTATTTTCATCTTTAGAACCTGCGATGCCCATGCATTGCTATATGGTTCAATCTATTGATCCACAAAACTACAATAGGGTTGTGTAAAATCCATTATGGAAAGAAGCCATGCAGAAGGAGTATGACTCACTCCTACAGAACCAGCATTGGAATCTGGTTCCACTTCCACCAGAAAGGAATATTTTTAGGTGCAAATGGGTCCATAGGATCAAGAGGTACAAGACCCGACAGGTTTCCAAAGGACTTCATCAGATCCATAAATATTTCTACATCTTCACGAAGACTTTCAGTGAGCAGAAATTTTATACTTTGTGGGATCGTCTTGTAGTGAAGCACACAGTTTCCTAGCAACTCTGCCATTTTCTTCTTTTGATGCATCGTCTTTTGAGGGGGGGGTTTTGTTCCCACGTGGTTTTCCTTCTTTCCTCATTTTTATTCAGTTTTCGTTAGTTTCATTGTACATGAGTACCTAAAATGGCCTAGTATCTGGGACTCATTTTTTACTCCATAGTGATGTTCAGGGGGGTGTTGGAGAAATTTCTATTTTCAGAACACTAGTTCAGTGGGAGTTACACTAGTTCTGTGGGATTTAACTAATTAGTTCTATTTTAGACATTCTAATCTTATACCATCACTATTATGCATGCATTCCTAATTATAGGATGTCATTTCCTATATGAGTGAAGACCACTCACTCATTGATTAGATCTTAATATACATTGATTCTCATTCTTCATATTGTATCTCTCTTCCTTTTCTTGATAAGCTTTGTTTGTGTATTATTTAGATACATGTCTCTTATGTAGGTTTCCATGAAACAATGACATGATCAAGCAATATATTAGAGCATAGAATCAATTCCACTTCAAACAATTTGAAAATATTGTAAAATCAAATTACCCAATGCAAGCAATTTTATTTCTTCAATGAAAAATCAGAATAGTTCTTTTAAAATATTGGGTAAATGGAGTCTTGGATGAAATATTTAGATCCATACCATCCCTAGGGGTGTAATCCCTTTTAATCCATAGGATATGTAATTCAAACTTAGGTAAATTTAGGAGGGTTTACACCGTTGTACTCGTCCTAACAACCTTGTCCAAAATTGACTTTTCAACTAGAAATGAGATGAATTTTGATGGAGGCTGTATTTATTTATACTCGGCCTAGGGTTCTAACTAGTAACACTGTGAAAACAAGTAAGAAGAACTAACAAATTGTAGATTTTCTTACCAATTCCAAGAGAGATGCAATATAAAATCCTAGTTCACCAAGTAAATTCCACCACAAAGAAAGAGAGTGAGCCTCCAAGATGTGTGTACCACCTTAGCTCCATAATATACCAAGATACCTCACCAAAATATATTTTCATAAGAGAGAGATATCCAAGTTTCCCAAAGATGGCACAAATTTCAGCCAAGTAGTCTTCTCCAAATAAGAGAGCTATGATAAAATGAAAAGGAAATGATCATTATTTATAAAAATATTCTAAAAAGTGTTTGGCCACTTAAATTTAGGGTAAATCACAAAGTAAGGGGCCAACCACCCTTACTTTTCACCTTTACAATATAATTTTAAAATTTCACATAAGAAAAACCCTAAAATATGACGTGATCTCCTTATTGAGTGGCGTTTTGGCACTTTGGTCAAGTCATTGGGGCTAAAGGAGATAGCGCTAGGCCTACAAAGGCCATGTGTCCTCCATCCAAGGTATTCTCCTCACTGCAAGGGATTTTCCCATCAAAAGTGCCAAGTGTCTATCATCACCACTAAAACGCTATCTCTAGTGTGACGTCAATCCCTCCAAATGTGAGGTTTTGACCTCCAAAGGAAAAAGGTTACACTTGTAGGTGCTAGGTGAGGTAATCCAAGGTGTCTCTCAAGCCTTCAAATGCTACCATCATCATATGATGTGCGAGACATGGTATCCAATCTGTGGGATTCATTCCCCAAGGAAGCCCAAGGTAGGCTTGTTCTTCTAAAACTATCCACCAAGTAAGGTCCTACAAAGACAATGAAAACACCCTCCAAGGATATCAATTCAAACGTATCATGATATGTAAATCAAATAAATAAAAGTGTCACCTAAGGATGTGCATCAAAAACCACCTCATCAAATTAAACAAGTGCTCAAAGACCCTATGCAGCTTGCTAAGTTTAGGTATGGGAGGGTTGACAAAGTGACCTATTGGGTGAATCATTCCCTAAGTCGAGTAGTTCCCAAGTGGACCCCCCTATAATCCATGTGGAGAATATTAAGTGCATGGGAGAAATAATTTTGGGCATGGGGTTCATGACACAAAAGGGATTTTAGTGTATCATTTGTGGATGCCTTTGTAGAGGGTGTGTTGCACCTTCGTTTTCAATGCATCCTTTTTCCAAGCCCATTTAATGCCATTAATTAATTAAGTTCAATAAAAACTAGGTACTCCCTATGGGGTCATATATAGGTTGGGAGGAAGTACCACAATGTCACTTGAAGGGAGAGGTACACAAAGTGCCATGGGGGTAAAGTCTATCTTGTAACGCACTTGTGTAGATCCGTCAAGAAGTGAGACATTTATATATATGTGAGTTTTTGTTTGCAATACTTTGAATGTTTTGGAGAAACATTTCATTGTTTACAATACCTCTTTTTGGAAAGCATATGGAAAGTTATTATTTGACTCTTATCTTTTTCCATCAAAATTCCCTCTGGGCCTTGAGCCCCTTCTTCCCTTGAAATGAGGGACAATCCCTTCTTGGGTTAGTACACCCGAAAATACCAAAAGATAAGGAGGCAAGAGGATGAAGTTTGAAAAGTGCTAAGTATGATCAATAATGGCATGATGACTTGTCAAGGGGACCTCCCAATAGAAAACCCATCCCTAACGGTGACCACTTACTACGACACAATGTCAACCACCAAGGTGAAATATGAAAAAGAGTATAACTTCTAAGAAGATGCTACATAATCAAAATCAGATTTAAATGCAACACACTCAAATGCCTCAATTATTGAAATGACACTCACCATAATACTTGGCTTGTACCTTAATGGAGCAAGACCCAATGTATTCTGGAAGCAAGTTAATGTGGTAGATACCATCATGATGAATCTGAGAACCGTGGTGGTGAAGTAGGCCTCCTTCTATGCAAGTGGATGTTGTCATCCATTGGTCTATTGATAGTCCATGTCTGCCACCTAAGGGCCTTGAGACATCATCTCTTTAGTTATCCTTGGGAAATGGGGATAACAAGATGTATCATGGAGGGATACAATCATCAATGGTGCAATGCAATTTGTTTGACAAACCTATGGAATCAAGTTCTTCATATGTCCAATGCTTAGTCATTAGAATGTCTTTGATATGTCATCGAAAATTATGCCAAATGTACTAGTGCATGGAAAATAAAACATTGATGAAGTAAAATCCTCATAAAGTGTTCCCTAATTAGGATTAGTGATGTTTGGGGAGTGAATAAGGAAAATTAACTAACTGGGTATCCTTTTTATGCATGAGTCCCATAATCAGTGCAATCAATGAGAGAGTGACTCAAACATGGTAACAAAAGAGTCTTTTAGTGCCAAATATGTTACTAAAGGGGGAAAGCGCCAAAGTTTAGGTTAAGGGACCCTACCATGGTATTGACTATCAATTGAGAGACCAAAATCATAGACTATAGCTAGTAAACTCTAAATGGGGAAATTTAGCACATGTAAGTTATTGCAAGGATGAGTTTGTGGATCTTGATGTTATCATAATGCAAGTCTAGTATGGATGATGCATGATAGAAAATCCACATAATTATGTACGAGTGGATATGTGTATGGCCAATATGAAGTGAACAATCCATATATTACAACTTACATGATTGTTAACATTAAAACCATCTCCATGTGACCATTAATTGCATGTCATTGGATGTAGGATGTGTTGAGAGTTGAGACATCATATCTTTATGAAATCATCTTTGTGATTATTTTTTCCAATGAGTGAATTTACAATGAAGGACAATGGGTTATCGCCTGGACAACATGATTACGTACCTACCAAAAAATTATCCACATGTATGCATGCATCTATCATGAAACTATGTCTATTGCATAATAGTGGGCACACACATTGTTTTGTACAAGGTTTCCTCACAAGGAAAACAATGTTTTCAAGGGTGTGACTTAGGAGTAAGTTGATCTTGTAGCAAATGGACACTTTTTCCAGTGATAACTATGATAATAATGTAGTTGGAATTTAAAGCATGATCATGGTTCTACTATTATATAAGATCCATGCATGGTATAAAATTCATCTTAAAGGTTAAGTCCAACTCTAATTTGACCCAAATCGTCAAAAAGTCAATCAAAGCTCTATATTGATTGGAGCTCTAACTTTGTGTATTACCATATTCTAGCACCTCAAGAGAAATTTACTACAAAATTAAATGAATCCTATAACTTATGGATTTTTTAGTGTAATCGTATGTCTATCTTCAATGCAAAAACAAAAACAAACCACATAACTAGTAAAAATAGGAACATGATTTAAAAATAAACATTAAGATTGATGTCTATTTACTAGTATTATCCTTGAGCCTATATGGGTTGTAATATTAACATTGTAAGCATTAATTATCCAAAAAAAAACAAATAATCCTACATAATTATTTTTAAAACATTGATAAAAGCCCATTAACTCATCTATCCATAAAAACAAACAAAACCTCATTAGATGGACTGTGACATTCAAGTAACCTCCTATGCCTATAAATGAAATAAAACATATCATTTATTTACAAACAAGATTAGCACCATTTCTACCATCCACCGATGAGTAATGGTGGAATGGTGAACATAACATAAAGCAATAAATGTTAGATATAGAACCCTACATCTCATTATCTAAATATATTTTTTCTACTTGGTTTGTTTACATTTTTATCACAAATTTCGGACACTAGAGCTTTGAACTTGGCTTTCATGGTAAGACTATTCTACACACCCTCAATGGAAATGTTAAAGTTCGGTTTTGGGAAATCATATAGAGTACTAGTTATAACACCTTGGAGAGTGGTATGCAATGACAATGTCCAACTATTTAGAAAATGGTTCTCTTCTAATTTATGCAAATTTTTAATTATTTTTAGACGATACAAGACCTTTAGATAAATGGTCGGTCGAGGACACATGCCAAAATCACATGCAAGACATTGAGGCATGGTTCTCGGCCGTTTTAGCCGAGTTATGCAACATCGTTGAGGGCCTCATCCTCTGGAACAATCACCTCATATTAATCTGGACATTGGCAGGTCAACACGAAGAGTTGCATAGGCTTGCAATGGATAATCATAGGCTAGGTGCAACGCATGTAGCAATAAGAGAGGAACATGATGTTACCCAGTAGGAGTTGTAGAAAATAAACGCTCAGATGGCAACTATTCAGGGTGACAACGGGGCAACAAGTTAGAGGCTTAATCGAAAAAACCAACAAATATGGAAGCTAAATTTCAAGCCAATGACACTTTAAAAGGAAAACTACTATAGGATTAAGCTAATGCACAAAGCCCCACGTCAAGGAAACAAAATCTAATAGCCCAAGTGAAAAAACTCATGTACACTCGTGTACGTACCCCAAACAAGCCTTGGGTTCATTTTGGGCTACCATAGACCATTATCTAAAACATTGAACTCATTAATTCATCTCTCCATAAAAACAAACAAACACTCATTAGGTCGTGGTTATATTTTAAAAACAAAACATTGACAAAAGCCATTAACTCATCTCTCCATAAAAACAAGCAAACCCTCATTAGGTCGGCCATTCAAGACATCAAGTACACCTCCCAAGCCTATAAATGAACTAAAACATCTCATTTGTTTAGAAACCATTTTACCATCGACCATCTAATAACTGTGGAATGGTGCGCGGAACATAAAGCAATTACCCTCATATCTAGAATCCTACATCTCATTATTCAGATATATTTTCTTTACTCGGTTTGTTTTCGTTTTTATCACAAATTTCAGAAGCTGGAGCTTTGAACTTGGGTTTCCTGGTAAGACTGTTCTGCATCGCTGGAGATGTTAAAGTTTGGTTTTGATAAATCGTATAGAATGTTAGTTACAATACCTTGAAGAGTGGTATAGAATAACAGTGTCCAGCTATTTAGAAAATGGTTTTCTGTTCTAATTTATGCGAATTTTCAATTCTGTTTAGACCATATAGTACCTTTACATAAATGACCGGTCGAGGACACCCAGACATGGTTCCAGACTGTTTTGGTCCAGTTATGCGGCATCCTTTAGGGACTCATCCTCAGGAACAACCTCAGCCTATTGAGCTTCTGGAACGGAGATTGGCAGGTCAACATGAAGAGTTACATAGGCTTGTAGTGGATAATCGGAGGCTCCGTGCAACGCATGTAGCTCTAAGAGAGGAACTTGCTGGTACCCAGCAGGAATTGCAGAAAATGCATGCTCAGATGGCGATTATTCAGGGTAACAAGGGGCAGCAATTTAGAGGCTTAATTGACAAAACAACAAAGATGGAAGATGAACTTCAGTCGGGCGAACAACAACATACTCAAGATGACGCACAAAGCCTGACGTCAATGAGACAGGATCTGACAGGCCAAGTGCAACAGCTCACCGCGGAACTACATAGAG
>JZKD02S1883316.1:219114-239622 GCA_000966675.3 Picea glauca
GACAACCATTTCAAATTTTTTGGGAAGACTTCTGAGAATTTTCTCAACAATTCATTGATCAATGATGGTTTCACCAATTAGTCTGATCTGGTTGAAAATTCCCATGACTCTGGTCATGAATTGATCCACAGTTTTGGACTCTGTCATCCTGAGAGTCTCGAATTGCATCCACAAGGACTGCAATTTAACTGTTTTTACCCTGTCATTTCCTTGGTAGGACGTTTTGAGGATGTCCCAGGCCTGTTTGGAAGTACTAGCGCCTGTGATTTTCGAGAAAATCGAATCATCGACTGAATTCTGTATCCAGAATTTCGCTTTGTTTTCTTTGGTCCTCAGAGTTTCCTGAGCAATTCTTTGGGCATTTGTCATGGCAGTGAGGGCAGCTGGATCTAGTTCCACATATCCAAGATCCACTGGTTCCCGGCACTCTTGTGCTTGCAAGAATGACTTCATTCAAAGAGACCAGAACTCATAGTTCTTTCCCAGAAGAATCGGACCCTGAGTTGGTCCTAGATTGCTAGATGATGCCGTTTCAAAAAACAATTTGCAGAAAAAATAGAGGGAAAAATTTGTATTTACCTCCGATCTCATAAACGTCGATTTGGTGATGGTCGATGGGGGCTTATCGGTCTTGAATTGGCCCTTTTGTCTCCTTGCAATGTGACCATGTGTTTTACTGTTAAGGCACTACGGACTTTTCCCGTTCTTTGACTTTCAAATCGCTGAAATGCGAAAAAAACACCTTTGGACAATTCAACGGTCCAGATCTTGTGTGATCTGACGGTCCAGGACTTATCGGGATATCGCGAATCGGGATTTCGCGAGTTCTGATGTCGAGGTTTTCTGACTCCTCGAATCCCCGATCTATGATTTTTCGATGGCGCTGTCATGTCGGGACTTTTCCCGATTGCTTCGATCTGCGACACGCATCCTCAACAGATGGACGGTCGTGATCTCTCCTCGCGATTTCGTGAATGGATATGACTCGGACATCTTGTCTCCAGGTTCCATGAAATTCCGATGCGCCGCTGACTTGTTTGACGAGATGACGTCAGCTGGGCCCCGCAAATGGAGGGTTTCTCCTGTCGGGATTTCGGACTTAAGAGTTTTGAAGTTCTTGCGTTTCTTGTCCTCAAGAATCGCGATTTGCCAAATCCTGATATGCTGATGGCCCTTTCCTTGTCGGAACTTTTCCCGAGTCCCCGGATTTACGCCACGTGTCCGGGAGTGATGGATGGTCCTGATTCCTCCTCGGGATATCGTAACTTGCAATGCTCTAAATTGTTGTCAACTTGAAACTCCGAATGCCGATATGTTGACGGTGCCCTCGATGTCCGCCACGTGTCCAGGGGATATGGACGGCTGAGATCTGATCGGGATTTCGCGTATCGCGATTTCGTGAGTTGCGATGTCAAATTTCTTTGACTACTTGAAACCCCGAATGCTGAAATGCTGACGGTGTGTTGATCCGCTGCCACCTGTCCTCTGAGATGGACGACTTAAAAGTCTTCTCGAGATTTCGCGATATCGCGTATCGGAGTTTTTGGAGAGCAGTTTCCTTTTCTCGTCCAACTCCCGATTCCCAATTTTGCGATGGAATTAGGATCTCGCCACGTGTCTCTTGATGGACGGTCAAGATGACGCCAGGATTTCTCAAGCCAAAAGTCCTCTTGTGAACTCTAGAGGATTAAACCTCGAGCACTTTCTCGCTGATCCAATGGTTGTCGGGCCTCTGCGCAAGATCTGACGGCTGAGTTGCTTTCGCCTATTCTGCGCTTTCTTGTTCCCTTCTGAACTGGTTTCCCGCCTCGGATCCATTCACAAGATGAGTCTTACGGCCTCAGTGGCTGTTCCTTGCGTGTTTGACGCGATCTTTGCCGAATTTGACAGAATTCCTCCTGTGGAAGAAAAGATTGTGAATCTTTCAAAGATTGTGAATCTTTCAAAGATTTGAAAGAATTTCATGAATTCTTCGTTCTCTACTACAATCTTTGACAGATTTGAGCGATTTCTTGATATCTTTAAACGATGCTGCCTTCTGTAGTAATCTTTAACGAATTTGAACAAATTCTTCGAGTTATTTAAACATTCTTCTGTTCTGCAGCTCTTCTACGTCAATCTTTGACGGTTCTTTGAAAAAATTGTGCAGGTTGCTTCCTCTGCAAGCTTCTTACGGCGATCTTTTAGAGAGTCTTACGGACAGCTCTTCAAGCCTTGTGAAAAGTCTGTGTCGCATGCTCTCAAGATTCGTGAAGCTCTGTACTGTGTGGATCGTGTTTCTCTCCGGACTATGTGAAGAGGCTTACTGCTATAGCTCTGATACCATGATAAATTGTGAGGCAAAGAGAGAATACAGAGAGAAGAGAATAGAACAGTATATTGAGAATGTATGAAGAAGTACAGAAGTACAGAACTTATAACTTAGTTACAATGTAAGATGGTTGAGCTATATATGCTCAAACAAGACAAAAATAAAAAGTACAATTGTCCAGTACAGCTGGCAGTGCGGTCATACTGTTGAGGGTACAATATATTTAACAACAAATATGGAAAAAAGTTAGAGGCTTAATCAAAAAAACAAGTTAGAGGCTTAATCGAAAAAACCAACAAATATGGAAGCTAAATTTCAAGCCAATGACACTTTAAAAGGAAAACTACTATAGGATTAAGCTAATGCACAAAGCCCCACGTCAAGGAAACAAAATCTAATAGCCCAAGTGAAAAAACTCATGTACACTCGTGTACGTACCCCAAACAAGCCTTGGGTTCATTTTGGGCTACCATAGACCATTATCTAAAACATTGAACTCATTAATTCATCTCTCCATAAAAACAAACAAACACTCATTAGGTCGTGGTTATATTTTAAAAACAAAACATTGACAAAAGCCATTAACTCATCTCTCCATAAAAACAAGCAAACCCTCATTAGGTCGGCCATTCAAGACATCAAGTACACCTCCCAAGCCTATAAATGAACTAAAACATCTCATTTGTTTAGAAACCATTTTACCATCGACCATCTAATAACTGTGGAATGGTGCGCGGAACATAAAGCAATTACCCTCATATCTAGAATCCTACATCTCATTATTCAGATATATTTTCTTTACTCGGTTTGTTTTCGTTTTTATCACAAATTTCAGAAGCTGGAGCTTTGAACTTGGGTTTCCTGGTAAGACTGTTCTGCATCGCTGGAGATGTTAAAGTTTGGTTTTGATAAATCGTATAGAATGTTAGTTACAATACCTTGAAGAGTGGTATAGAATAACAGTGTCCAGCTATTTAGAAAATGGTTTTCTGTTCTAATTTATGCGAATTTTCAATTCTGTTTAGACCATATAGTACCTTTACATAAATGACCGGTCGAGGACACCCAGACATGGTTCCAGACTGTTTTGGTCCAGTTATGCGGCATCCTTTAGGGACTCATCCTCAGGAACAACCTCAGCCTATTGAGCTTCTGGAACGGAGATTGGCAGGTCAACATGAAGAGTTACATAGGCTTGTAGTGGATAATCGGAGGCTCCGTGCAACGCATGTAGCTCTAAGAGAGGAACTTGCTGGTACCCAGCAGGAATTGCAGAAAATGCATGCTCAGATGGCGATTATTCAGGGTAACAAGGGGCAGCAATTTAGAGGCTTAATTGACAAAACAACAAAGATGGAAGATGAACTTCAGTCGGGCGAACAACAACATACTCAAGATGACGCACAAAGCCTGACGTCAATGAGACAGGATCTGACAGGCCAAGTGCAACAGCTCACCGCGGAACTACATAGAGTTCATCAGAGACTTCAGCAGATCCATATTAATCTTAAATCATCAAAGATAAAAAGGGATCAAATCCTTAAAGCTCAAAAATCTTATCCAAGTTTTACATAATGAAAAAGGCTTGCACCTAAACAAATTTTATCTCCCTCTCTCTCCACTTGATATATCTAATGTTCATATGGATCTAGGTTATTAGACAACAATTCATACTTACTTCGTAGATTTAAGAAGAAACGTAGCAAACAATTATGGAAATCTTTTCATTCTCTCTATTCACTTCAAGCCATAGAAGTTGTCTATCGATTAAAATGATAAATATATTGTTTTCAGAATTGGCCCCTCCAAATAACCTTTAATATTATCCATGGGATTTCACATAGAGTATTTATAAATCTCACTTATGTCGTGGGTTTCTCTACCTCCACGTTCCCCAAATTTGTAAAATAATAAATACATCAAGATTATTCAATAGACACGATAAAGGATCTCCTTGGTACAAAATCTCCAATAGGGATGAAGTGTTCCCCAAATTTGTAAAATAATAAATACATCAAGATTATTCAATAGACACGATAAAGGATCTCCTTGGTACAAAATCTCCAATAGGGATGAAGTGGAGAATAGTAGTATTGTTAGTGATTGAAGGTGGAGAATAGTAGTGTTGTTAGTGATTGATTATTAATATGAAGTTCGCTATAATATATTAAAATTAAATGGAAATCTAAAAAAAACTTAACATTTCCCATTTTATATTAGGTTTTCATATAAAAAAATAAGGGCATTCTATGTAGAAGACAACTTTTGGATATTTCTTAGTTGTGATAGCAAAACTTCTTGCAAATTTATTGAATAATAAAATTTTATATTAGAGTGGCTAAGATGCCAACCTTGCATAGAAACTTGCCAATCTTAGTATCAAGAGTGGGGAGTCTGTATGATCTAATAGGAAATAGGTTGTTTTAATATTCTTGGGAACTTGGAAATATCTCCAATAATCTCGTTGTGGCATGTTCATTATGGATGGGTTTGCATATCACGAAGGAAGAAAAGATTAATTATCTAATAAATCTGAGAGACTTGATGTTGGTTGTAAAAGCCATGGCTAATCATGCATATCTATGGTGCACCACTTTCAGTTCTTATTTTTTTTTTTTTTTGTAAGTAAGTGTTTGCATTATATAAAAATCCTTCTCAGAACCAGGATCAAGAGTACATTTACTAAGACATTCGGTTGTAATTACTGAACTGCTCCGTGAGGAGAAACCAGTTCATCCAACCGTATATAGTAAGTAGCAAAAATTTCTAACAGTGCTAGAGAAAAACTAGAGTATTTAACTACCATGAGAGCCACTGGAGCTAAAGTATGGGACAAGCATTGTATGATCTAGAACATACTCGGGCAAGAGGCCAGGCCAGGGCTCCTCGATGACAGGTGTCCTGCTAGCAGTCCACTGCATGTCCATGGCGTTGTTGCGCTTGTCTTCATGCACCTGGATGCTGGTGTCCTTCTCCTCGGCTACCGCAGCCGAAACTGCAGCGTCGTCCCCTCCTACAGATCTTGCCAAAGTCTCCTTCCGCGCGAGAGGAGTCATGGGCCCTAGAGAACCTTCCTTCCTGTCGCATTGCGGGCTTTCTTTTGTTGTAGCTTGTTGATGAATGCTTGCATTGTCGCTGGAGTTCTCAGGAGCATCACTAGAATTCTCAGGAGCGGCTGGAGGGGGAGTGGCGAGAAGCTGGAGAAGGATAGAAAGCCTTCCCTCCATCTGTTGGACCCGGAACTGGAGGTCATTCACCCCATCCCAGAGCTCAAAAACTAAGTCATGCAGAATGGCAGAGTGTTCACGCGGCAGCTTGGGAGAGGGAGTCTTTAGATTGTGACGAGGTCGACCATGGTGCGGCGCCGGGGGAGAGGAGGAGTGCTTGCCGAAGGGAGAACGCCATGTCGGGGTCCAGGAGGTGTCAATGACAGCCAAACATTCAAGACCTGGGGTGGATGAACTGGAGGGCGAGGAGGAGGTGCGAGGGCGTCGAGGGTGCCAAGGAGAGCCCCGACGTGGACACATACATTGCCGTGGCATGGCGAAGCTTGACATCTGCAGAAGGTCTGCAGAGCCAAGGTGGAATATGAAAATCGCCCGAAAGACCATGAAAATCACAGAGCCAGAGTCGAAGCCAAACAACCAGGCGATAATGCCAAATGAATTCTGCATAGTTCGATGCATAGAGGTGGTTGAGGGGGGTTGGATTAATGCCCCTCCCATCGGCCTTGAATGCGATTTAAAGCTCGGGGGTGGTGGTTGCAGTGGGCACGCGCCGAGCACATGGCTCCGTGCTCCACTGCCCTCCCCCTTCGCCCATATCCTGCCAGGTGGATCGCAATACCACCCCATCTGGGGGCGAATCAACTGTAGCTACCTTGCGGATGCAGTGTTGAAGAGAAGGATGCTTCGGTTCCAGCGCAGAGATGCATAGGAGATCCGATCCCGTCCAGGTGGTTCCTAGATTGGCAAGCTCGTCTGCAACTTGGTTTGCCTGCCTTCAAACATGGGATGGGATGATTGCCTATGTTGGTATCATTAAGCTAGTAAGCAGTTGTAGACCATGTGAGAGCCTCCAACTTGGCATGACTTTGTCCAAGTTTGCTCCATTTAGGATGCGCTGTAACATGTTGATGATGATATGTGAGTTTCCTTCCACCACTAGATTATGAAATCCATGTTCTCTTGCAAGGTGCAGACCTCGAATCATTCCCCAGAGCTCTGCTGCGTTATTTGTTGAGTGCCCCAAGTAGCCTGCGGCAATTAAGAGAATGTGGCCAAGGTGGTCACGAAAGACTGCTCCATATATCGCCGCTCCTGGATTACCTTTTGAAGCACCATCGAAATTAAGTTTTATGAAGGGGAAAGGTTGGGGGGACCAAGATGAGGGGCTCGGGGCGTGGAGGGGGGAAGGAGAAGGGAAAGAGAGGGGGGAAACAGGGAGAGGTTTCCATTGTTGGAGGATTAAAAGTTCAGAGGGAGTGTTGCCCCCCATGTCATCAGTCCAGTGCTGCAGAGAGATGGTTTCTAGAACATGGTTACGACATTGGTGCCAGCAAGATTGCCAAGGTTGTGAGAGATTTCGAAAGACCCTTCTGTTTCGCTCTTTCCAAATTTGCCAGAGGATGAATCCTGGAAGGAGTTGCCAGATCCTATTGAGAAGGGGGGAGTGGAACGCATGATCTCTCCATTCTGCAATGGTATCAATACCACTCTCTCTTTGTCGATCTGATTTGCGCATGATAATGGCCACTTGATCCCAGAGTTGGGCTGTGTAGGAACACGAGTTCAGGAGGTGATTCATGGTCTCTTCTGCACTTTCACACAGTAGGAAGATGGAGGGTCCTATAAAACCTCTCTTCGAGAGATTGTCCCAAGTGAGGATGCTGGAGTGGGAGATAATCCATAGAAAAATAGTGATTTTTGGCCAGTGCTGAAGACTCCATATTTTGTGCCAGAGTTCGTTGGTAGGAGGTGGATTTATCTGGGTCAGGAGTTGGTAGGATTCTTGCATGATGAAGGTACCTTTTGGGCGATGGCCCCAGAGAATAATATCCTCTCCTTCTAGCTTGAGTATTTTTCGCTTGGACATCTCCTCCTGCCAAGGTCCCACATCCACCCGTGCGTCTAGATCTATGCGCTCCTTGTCCAGGTGCCATTTGTGCCACTTGTCCTCAGGAGAATTGTCCTACCAGTAGTCAACCACTCTGGTCAGACCTGCCAGAGTAGCGCCTGGGGTTATTGCTGCCACCCAGCTTGTTTTGGCTAAAATTGGCCATTGCTACCAGGAGTCCTGCCAGAAGAGATTTGTTTCCCCATTCCGAATTTCCCAGAAAGCATTTCGAGTGACCACTTGTTTGTTCTGCTTGGCCACTATCCAGATCAAAGATCCAGGTCCATCCCCATCCCACCTTATTAGATTTTTCTCTGCTACGTGTGGCGTGTATTTTTTCCGCCAGAATCCGGCCCAGAGGTCTTGAGGTTGCTTAAGCCACCGCCACCAAATTTTTGCTGTGAGAACTTTGTTCAGAATAAGGGGGTCACGCAGTCCCAAACCTCCTTGAGTTTTGGGCCTACAAAGTTTATCCCAACTAACTAGAGAAATATTCTTCCCAGTATTGAAGCCTTGCCAGAGAAAGTTCCTTTGGAGGTTTCTAATGATTGAGAGGACATGTCTTGGAGCTGCCATTGACGAGAAGGATTAAATCGGTAGGGCTTGAAGGACGCTTCAGAGGAGAACTAGACGACTGGGTATATTTAGAAATCTGAGGGTCCAAGAAGAGAACCTTTTGGCGAAGGAGGAAATAAGATGCTCCCACGAGGAGTTGCGAAGAGCATTATCTATCAGGGGGATGCCCAGGTATTTGGACGGAAGGGAGCTTCTACTGAAACCTAGGATTTCAGTGATGTGGCATTGGATTGGAGGGGGCGTGTTGAAGAAGAATATTTGGGACTTTTCCTTATTGCATTCCAGTCCTGAAGCATCGACAAAGGCTTGGAGAATGTCGAGAAGGGCGTTAGCTTCACGAACTGTGGGGGTACCCATTAGGAGTGAATCATCCACAAATTGACTATGCGAAATGGGAGGAGAAATGCCATGCAAGGGTAGGTCTTTTAAGCAGTTTCCTTCGACTGCAGCTTGGATGGAACGGCCAAGGCCTTCATCCATGATGATGAAGAGGAAGGGGGATAGTGGATCGCCCTACCTGATACCTCTTGAAGGAGAAAAAGTCCGAGAAGGGATGCCATTGACCAAAATAGAAAAGAAAGATGAAGAAGTTAAGTTCATGATCCAGGTGACCCAGCTTTGGTCAAATCCAAAATCGATGAGCATGGCACGCATATAATCCTAGTTCAGCTTATCGAAGGCTTTGGAGATGTCTAGTTTAAGAAGCATACCTGGAGTTTTGGTTTTCTGCAGAGAGTGGATCACTTCGTGGGCCAAGATGACGCTGTCCATTATTTGCCTGCCTTCGACATATCCTGATTTCTCTGGGGAGATGATAGTCGGTAAGATGGGCTTGAGTCTACTGGATATGACCTTCGTTAAGAGTTTATATATTATGTTGCAGAGCGCGATAGGTCGGTATTGCTGAGGATGCTGCGCCTGTCCCTCTTTGGGAATGAGAGCCAGAAAAGTTGAGTTCAGAGCGTTTAGAATCTATCCGGAGGCTCGGGAGTCCTCAAGAAATTCCCATACCTCATACCTGATCATTGGCCAGCAGTGATGGAAGAAGTCACTGGTAAATCCATCTAGTCCTGGAGCTTTTCATTTGGGTGTGTCTTGAAGCACTTGATTTACTTCCTCAAGTGAGATAGGTCGTAGTAAGGCCAGGTTTTGTTCCCTCATGACAAGGGAGGGCACATGCTGGGTTACTTTGGCGATGGCTTCATGCCTGTCTTGGATGGGTTCGGTGAGGAGATTTTGATAATATCCAACCAGAGCTGCTTCCATATCCTCATGTGAGTGAAGGGGCTCTCCATTGGCAGAGATCAAGCTTGTGATTCTATTAGTATGTCGTCTTTGAATAGTTGTTCTATGGAAGAACTTGGTGTTGCGGTCTCCCTCCTTGAGCCAACGAATGCGCGACTTTTGCTTCCAAAGGATCTCTTCTTGTTTTTTCCTGGCTGCTAATTGTTGGGTAACAGCTTGTTCCTGATCCTTTAAATCAGTGGTAAGCCCCTGGGTTCTAATTTGCTGCTGGATTTCACTCATGCGGTCTGCTAAATGCTTTTGGGATGCAAATATGTCACCAAAGGTATTCTTATTCCAGATTCTGAGTAACTGTTTAAGATTTTTTTGTCTCTGTTGGAATCTGAACATTTTGGATCCCTGAGTTATCTCGGCCTCCCTCCACCATTTCTGAATGTTGTCTTGGAAATCCAGGTGGTCGAGCCAAAACTGCTCAAATCTAAAAGTTTTCCTTCCTGTTGCAGTTGGGAGGTCTATCTAGAGCTGAATGGGCCAGTGGTCCGATCCAGGGATGTCCAGGATTGAGGCTTCCATGCATGTGTCATCCATCATGAGGGAGTCCAAGATGAGGAATCGGTCGAGTTTACATGCGATCTAATGTGTGCCAGATCTTCTATTTGTCCAAGTATGAAGGCCATTAATAGTGTCCAGGTCGATAAGGCTGTGGGTATCTATGAAATTGTTGAAATTGCTAGTTTCTTGTTCCAATCTTCTTGAACCACCTCTTTTCTCTTCCAGACTATGGATGATGTTAAAATCACCTCCTATAATCCATTTATTGTGCTGGTGTAAGGCGGCCAGGAAGTCTAGGTTCCGAAGGAAGGCTGATTTTTCCCCTGTTGTGGCTAGACCATAGACATTGGTTAAATGTCCTGGTTTATCGGAGCCGATGAATCTGTAATCCGTAGTGATGGACCCCCATGTAGCTATGAAGTTCTCGAGCAGTATTGAATTTGTATTCCAGAGGATGGCTAGTCCCCCTATTGTACCCGTGGCATCTACCGCAATAGCTGTCTCCTGCTTCCAACAGTAGGGGAGTAATTTATCCACATCTTTTGAGGTTCATTTGGTTTCCTGCAGAAGGACGATGTTAGGTTTTTCTGCCATGATCAGATCGTGTAGCAATTTGTGCTTGCTACGCCCGTTGAGGCCTCTAATGTTCCAAGAGATAATCTTCATGATGATGAGGGGTTGGGGAGGGGAGGAAAGCTATCCAAGATTAGGTGGATTTACCCTGAGTTTAACATTAAGTGCCCAATTTCTTGAATAAGCTTGTTGGTGGACTTCCGCCCTCTTCTCTTCTCATCTTTCGGGGTTTTACCAGTGCTTTTTGATTGGCTGCTTTGGATTCCCAGCCCTTGAGTGGCTCTGGCCGTGGATCCAGCCGAGGAGTTGAGGTATACCTTATGCACCTTTCATAATTGATCTCTGGGAATGGTGAATAGTTTCTTCTATCTATAAGCATGCTTAAGATGTTCCAGATCAACCCCTACTATATCGGGCTCTTCTAGCTCCATTTTTGTTTCTCTATTCTCTGCGTCCACAGGATTGTGTACTTCCTGATTCCCGCTTGGGGGGGCGATTTCGGGTTCCTTTCCCAGAGGGGTTTTGTCTTCCCCTTGCTTGGCCATTGGAGATCTAGTAGCCGGCGGTGGCTCATTTAGTGGTAGATGATCTGCAGGGTTTTCAGTATGGTCTTGCAGTGTTGTAAATCTATTGCTAGTTGATGGATCCTTACTTACCTGAGCTAGTTGTCTTTTGCCTCCCGGTCGCCGTTTCCCTGTGGATTGGGTGAAGCCGTCCTTGTCTTTGTTGCTGTCTAGGTTTCCTTCTTTTGGAGCACTGTTGAGGGGGCATTCTCTGAATAGGTGTCCATGCTCATGACACCTACGGCAACGGAATGGAATATGCTCATAATCAATGGTCTGGATCCAGTCCTCATCTTGATATTCCAGTATAATGGAACCAGGAAGCGCCTTAGTTATATTCAAGTATACGCAGATGCGAGCATAGGAGGTATAACGCCTTTGCTTCATGGCCTCAGACGATTTGACATATATGCCAATGGTGTTGCCGATACCCGCCAGAACCTCCTCAAGCCAAAACTCTTGTGGGAGGGAGTATAATCTGATCCATACAGGTGCATGAGCGAAGACTTCCTTTTCAGGGCTGAATTTCTCCATCCAAAAGCGCAGGAAAAGGCCTGCCGAGTTGAAAAAATATGGTCCTCCATCGAAAATGCGGTTATGATCTTCAAGATTGTAGAAGATTATTGTAAAAAAGCCTTTGGATCCTAGTTGCAATTCATAGTGACCCTTTGGTTTCCACCAGTGATGGATCCAACGGATCAGATCTCGTTCTGAGGGCTAGAGCCCTAAAAAATTTCCCACAAGGGCGTAATCTCTCATGAATTGTTTTTTCTCTTCAATGCGTGGTGAACTAATCACATATTTGGGGGCTTGTGGTGCTTGTGGGATACACTTACCAGGTTTCCATGGAGCGGTCGCTGTGGGGATAGAGGCTGCTTTCTCGTGGTCGATCTCCATTTCTCGGTCCTTGGACGCGCCTTCTTCCCATATTGCCGAGTGTATGTCTGGCGGCGGCTCAAAGGCTGGCCGCTTGGTCCTCTCTGCATCCTTGCCGCTTGCTGTGGCTTGACTGTAAGAGCCGCTCGTCGGCCCTCCTCCGCTGGGAGGCGAATGCTCCATTGGGGCCATTGCCCGACCCCCACACCGCGAAAGATCTGCAAAACCCTAGTTCGTCGAAAGAACCCTAATTTCAACAATACTTGTTTGAGGACCCAGTTCTTATTTTTTGAATATCAATAGAGTTCTTATTTTTTTTATATGCCACTTGTCAACTCCATATTAAACATGAAATGAATTATGCTAAACACAAAAGTAATGACATGTGACCACAAAAATAATTACAAGTATCCCTCATACTAAGCACCACACCATTTAAATGTTTCAACAATAAGAATTATTTTTCTTTGAACACACACATATAGAAAGTTGATATTATAATATTTTACTTAAGGTGGACATTGAATATTTCATTTATGGTGAACATTGAAATACGATTTTGTTATTATTATTTTTTAAATGGCACACGCCATTTCCATGTTAAACATCGAAGCAATTACACATCTCCTTTATACTGAGATGTAAAAAACAACTATCAACGAAATAAGAAAAAAATATTTTATTTATGACTTACAATGAATTTTTTTTTTAGTATTTTTTTAAATGCTATTTGCCAACTTTGTAATGAATTGCACATCTCTCTCATAATAGAGTGTAAAATACCCCTTTGCATGCAATATATAACTTTTTAGTTTTAATATATATATATATATATATATATATATATATATATATATATATATATATATATATATATATATATATATATATATATATATATATATATAATGTATATAATTTTATATTTTTATGGTTGACAATGAAATATTTTTTTGTTATTAATAATTTTTTTGAATGTCACATGTGAACTACATGTTAAACATCCAAAGAACTACACATAGCTCTCATAGTAGGTCGTAGAAAAGGCCTGTGGACCTAATGACCTATAAAACTAGAAACAACCACATTAATAATATTAATGTGTTTCTATATGTTTCTATATGTATATTTAGCACATTAATAATGTTTTTCCTATAGTATGTGCTAAATATACTATCGACATACAAGTTCTTATTATTAATGTGGTTGTTGCTAGTTACCCATGGATGCATAAATATATCTTCAAATAATTACAATTAATAAATGAATAATTAAATGAAATAAAGTTTACACAAAAAATATTATTCTATTTTATTCACTTATATTAATGTTACACTATAATGTTATAATGTTATTGTGACATTGTATTAAAAATTGTATTATTTTATAATATTAAATATAAATTATATTAACTTACATAACACAATTTTTTTTCCCATGAGTATAGTTATTTGTAAATTTTTTTAACAAAATCAACATTTCAGAATAGTCTTAGAAAAACTTCATTGTCACAAAAATTATTAAAAAATAATATGAATAATTTTATGTTCAAGAAAGGCTTCACCTTGAAAAAATGTTCAACATTTAGCTATCAACATATAAATTGTTATTCTGATAAAAACTTGAACTTAAAAAAAAAAAAAAAAATTGCATTCAAAACATCAATTACTTTAAGAAAAACGGAAAAAATGATTCAAAACTTTGTTTAGGTGCTCTAGAAAACCATGAAACAAGCGATGAATTGTGTTAAATCTGTTCAAACGAAAGATAATTTATATGATTTGGCGCAAAATGAAACGATACGATGTGTATTTTGATTATTTCTGGCCGACGAAATTCTCTCGCCCATCTTTCGGCCGAAGAAAGGGTTTTCAGCCAAAATGGTAGGAAACCATTTAATTTTAACGGATTCCATTAGAATTATGTTTTTTGGCCGAAAGAAATTGTTTTCGGCCGAAATATTCTTTCAGACAAAAACTAGAAAATCAAATTGTTTGCAGGAACCAGAGAATCCCCTCTAGATTACCTAAACTTTGGAGGTTGCAGACTTTTACAAATACTCATAATTTGGTTTCGAAAATGATACCAACATTTGCAAAATCGTATCTACTTTCAATTCCTATAGTGTTTTTTCATTTTCATTATTTTTATCTAATTTTATTTATTTATTTTTAAAAATCACTACATAATATTTTCAGCTGACATTATGATTCAGTGAAATGAAATATTCGTATTTCTAAAAATACAAAGTGAAAAATTTAGAAAAATATATATTCATAATACTTAAACTATTCTTTTCAAGAAGGTATTTTTAGATTTTATTTTTAAGTAAAAACTAATATAGACATAAGGTGGGGGAATTTATTTTTTTTAAATCTGCAATGTTTTTAGCTTGGTCAACTTCAAAAAATTCTAGAAATTATAATATTCATTCGTTAGATTAAAAATTATAGACATAATAAAATAGAGCCTATGTAGATTGTTGTAGTATATAATTCATTATCATTCCTTTCATGTTTAAGGAACATACTATTAAACAATTGTCAAATTGATATATCAAATCTCAATAAAAAAAATTGAAAAATAGTGAGTGGAAAGCTAACAAAATTATTCACAAGTTCATTTTTTACTATAAAGTGAAATTCTAAATAAAAAAAATACATTTGTATAAGTTGAATAACTTGTGAAAATATAGTTTTGTTTCTCATAAAACAAGAAAAATGGACACCCATCTTCATGATTTCACCCATTCTATGTTTTAACTTACATGAACACAGTTTATACACAACTTTATTATTCATCAATAAACATATATTAATATTAACATAAATATTGTAGTAATATGTTCTAACATTTTTATAATTATTATATTTGTTATTATATTGTCACAACATTTATAAAATTTTATATGAAAAATAGGTTATAATATAAAATTTTAATAATGAGTAATATAAATTATAACTTTAATATATAATAATAATAATAATATAATACAATATTATTTTTCCACATTAATGGCTATGTCACATTGTGATGTTGAATAATGATTTTTTTCGCATTGTGATGTTCATGAAATGTGATTTCACATTATGAAATTTATTAAAGGTTCTCTCGTATTAAAATGTTGGTAAATGATTTTGTTGGGTTGTGACATTGTTCAATGGTTATGTCAAGTTGTAACATTCATTTTGGAATACTTTTTAATATGGATATGTTTGATTGTGATCTCACTGAATATCTATGTGACATTCAGACATTCATCTTGGTTGACTTATGTCTTCTTCCTACATTAATGAATAGTTATGCCGCATTATGGTGTTGATCAAATGTGATGTCACATAGTGACATTCATAAATGATTTTGTGACATTGCAACATTCATCAAGGGTTATTCTACATTGTGGCATCCTTTATGGTTATTCCAGATTGTATCATTCATCTTGTTTCATTAAAAATTGTGTCATATTGTGGTGTTAATTAAATTTCATGTCACATTCTGATGTTCATTAAGGGTTTTGTCGCATTCTAACGTAAAATAAATGTGATGTCACATTGTGACATTCATAAAGGATTTTGTCCCAATGCGACATTTATCAATAGGTAAAATCTATAATCAATAGTTCATCCATTATGTATCATTTTTTAGACATAGATATCACATTGCAACGTTAATTAAATTTCACGTCACATTTTGATGTTCACAAAGGTTTTTGTCGCATTCTAATGAAAATAAATGTGATGTCACATTCTGGAAATCATAAAGGATTTTGTCTCACTTTGACATTTATGGAGGGTTATGTCTGATTGTGACATTCCTTAATGGTTAATGGCTATGTTTGATTGTGATCTTCCTCAATGGTTTTGTGACATTCAAACATTCATCTGGGTTGACTTGTGTTGGATTCCTATATTTGTGAATGCTTATGTCACATTGTTGTGGTGATCAAATGTGATGTCAAATTGTCACATTCATAAAGTATTTTTTCAAATTACGACATTCATTGAGGGTGATGAGAAATTGAATTTGGTCTATTATTTTTGGGCATATTGCATCATTCCTAAATGGTTATGTCACATTGTGATTTTCATATGTTAAATATAGTTGAACATGATTGATTTTATGAGAATATTTAATGCAATTGAGAAAGATTGACTATGGATGATGTTAAGAACCAAATATCAAAACAACATAAACACCTCAGAATAAGTACTCAATGCCTTGACAAAGAGAGAAATTCATATAATAAGCCTGTTTGAGGGGGAAACCTCCTTATACAACATATGAATTCACAATTACAAGGTGATTCCAAATGAAAAGGTCTCCTTGGTATATATAGGTGATTAGGAGGTACAATTACAACTAATGGACCCAAGACAACATAAATAAAATAACAATACTAATGTAATATGACCCAATTAAGGGGTAATGTGCCACGAATTACGGATTAAAATTCTCCTCCCCTTCATACAAGTGTTGTATTCAACACTTGAGTAGTTTTAGATTCTTCTGTGTAAAAACCTCATCTTCCCACATGGAATCTTCAGCAGGTAGTTTCTTCCACTTAATGAGATACTCTGAAATTGATCTATTCCTCAGTTGGAAAATTCTTGTGTCAGTGATAGCTTCAGGCTCCAATATGATTTTTCCTTCTTCGTACAGTTCTAGCAATATAGTTTGGATTGGGATATTCTCACCTATAACCTTCTTTAATCTTGAAAAATGGAAAATAGGGTGTACTCGCGAAGATGCATGAAACTCCAATTTGTATGCCATAGTACCAATATTTTGCAACATCTTATAAGGACCATAGTGCTTCAGTGATGATTTGTTATCCTTCTTATCTTTCTTAAGGGACATCTATTTGTATGGTTGTAGTCTTCAAAATACCCAATACCCTACTTTAAAACTTCTTTCATTATGATGTTGATATGCTTGTTGTTTCATGCAATTTTGTTCCATGGTTAGGTTGTCCTTTAAGATTTGGAAGACTTGTTGTTGATGCTCGATATGATATTTCACTGCTTGAACCTTATATTTTTATTTTAGAAAAGAAGTAATGGAAGGTGGTGATATCCATAAAGCACCATAACGGTGTCATTTTTGTTGCAGTATGAAAGGAATTATTATACCACCATTTTGCAAAGGGTAACCACTTGAACCATTGTGTTTGTTTATCATAAACAAAGAAATGAAGGCATCCTTCCAAACATTTTTTCATTATCTCAGTTTTTCCATCATATTGAGAATGATAAGATGAGCTATGAGACAATTGAGTACCCAAATAAGAAAATAATTCTATCAAAAAATTTCCAGTGAAGATGGGATCTCTGTCACTTACAATACTATTTAGGATTCCATGTAGATTTTGAATTGTCTCCATGAATGAAATAGAAACTATATTGGCTTTGAAAGGATGAGAGAGTGCACAAAAGTGTGTGTACTTGGTAAGTCTATCAACAATCACCATGATGACACTCTTTCCTTCAAACTTTGGTAACCCTGTGATGAAATCCATGGAAAACTCCTCCCAACGATGACTTGGAATGGCTAATTGTTGTAAAATACTTAGGGTCTTAATGATTTCCACCTTATTTTGTTGGAAAACCAAGCATTCTTCCACAGACCTTTGAACATCAATTTTAAGGCCATCCCAAAAAAATCCCCTCTTGACCCTGTGATAGGTTTTCAAAAATCCTAAGTGCCCTCCTACCAGAGAGGTGTGAAATTTCAAAAGTACCTTTCGTTTGATTTGGGAGTTCTTACATAAAAATATAAGTGATATTTGTACCATAGTGAATAATTTTTTCATGTAAATGTATTAGATGCACTAGAATCCTACTTCAACCTTTGAATGAGAGTCCACACTTGTTTTTCATTATTTCATTCATCCCTTGCTTATGTTATCAAATTAGGTTAGATGATAGAGATAACAGAGAGAAATGCCTCAACATATTCATCCTTTCTTGAGAGTGCATATTCCACAACATTTTGCTTCCCCTTTTTGTAGATTCTTTCAAAGTCATAACCCAACATCTTGGTCACCTATTTATGTTCCTCTTTTGAATATATTCTTTGTTCAAATAAGTATTTAAGACTATCATGATCGTTTTTTCCCTTTAAGTGCCTACCTATTAGGTAAGGGAATCATTAGTTCAATGCATGTAGTATTTCCATGATTTCCTTCTCATATATGGGTTTGTGTAAGTCCTTTCCCTTGAGTGGTTGAATTTCAAAAGAAAGGGGCCTTCTTTCTTGCATTAGAACAACACCAATGCTATTTTCCAAGGAATCACATTCCATAATAAAGGTCTTTGTAATGTTTGGTATGGTCAAGACAAGAGATTTTCACATTACCTCTTAAATTTATTCAAAATCTTGATTTGCCCTGGAGTCCATGAAAATGCATCCATCTTAGTTAATTCATTTAAAGGTATGTTTATTCTTCAATAGTTACGAACAAACTTGTGGTAGTAACCTATCAAACCCAAAAAATCCTCTAAGATTCTCCAATGTTTTTGGAATCAGCCAGTCCATCATGGATTTAATCTTGTTAGGGTCTACCTTGACACCTTCATGAGATATAATATGACCCAAATACTCTAGCTACTTCACCCAAAAGAAACATTTGGATGGTTTGGAATATAGTTGTTTCTCCTTTAGTAGTTGTGTCACCCTGTCAACATGTCAAACATGATATTCCCAAGACTTTCTATATATTAGCATACCATCAAAAAATCCTAACACAAATTTTTGAAGGAAGGGCTTGAAAATGGAATTCATCAACACTTGGAATGTGGAGGTGCATTCGTAATTCCAAAATGCATGACAAAAAATTCATAATGGCCTTCATGAGCTTTGGATGTTGTTTTGGGATATATTCTTCCTTCATTCTAATTTGATGATACCCTGAACGAAGATCCAACTTTGTGAAGTAGATTTATCCATGTAATTCATATAAAAATTCTTCAATGATGAGAATTCGAAACATATCTTTAATTGTAATCTTGTCGAGCTCTCTATAATCTAGACACGTACTCCATGAGCCCTCTTTATTGAGTACCATTATCACCAATGTAGATTAAGAACTTTGGCTAGGTATAATAATTCCATCCTCTAACATTTCTTCAACCATACGCTCAATTTAACTCTTCTAGGAATAAGGGTATATGTAAGGCCTGATGCTAGGAGGAGCACCCCCATGAATTAAGTGAATACCATGATCATGACCATGAGTGGGTGGGTTGAAGACCTTTGGGAATATCTTCAAATACTTTGGAATACTTATCAATGATCCATTGGAGATATAGAGGAATAAATGGCTTAGATGTTTGAACATACAGTGAGCATAGTTGTACAATTACACCAGGATGCCCCTTTTTAAATAATTTTGTCATGCCATTAGAGCTTACCACCTTACTGGGTTTCCCTGTGATACCCTTTAACTCAAATTCATTTCCTTCCAATGAAAATTTCATGAAAAGTTCTTGAAATTAAAAGCCACAGTTCACAATGATTGCAGCCATTGGACCCCTAGTACGACATCAACACCACCCATAGGGTATATAAATCATTGGAATATTCATTACATATTCCCCCATAGTAAGATTGATCTTATGGCATTTTCCTGATTAGTTAATAGTTCCTCCATTTGCAATCATTACTTGAAACTCTAGCATTGCATATATAAATCAATTGAGAGCTTTGGCTAATTTGCAGTGAATGAAATTATGAGTGCTACCAGAATTAATTAGCACTATTAACTTTTTCTTTTTGATATATCTTTCGATATTAAGGGTTTGAGGAGTGATAATTCCATCCAATGCATGACATGATATGGTGGGAATCATCTCTTCAGAATATCCATGTGATTGGATCCTTTCCATCAAACTTTCTCATATCAATATTATGAAGTTGGTTGGTCTTCAACCCAAACTTGGAGTTTCTTCAGTCTTGATTCATCTTCCTTGTGTCCTCATCATGAATTTCATGGGATACACTGTCACTTTCAGGTGGCCTCTCTATTAGAAACTTTTTCAACCCTTCCATTATATCATTTTCATCTTAATGCATGTCCACAATGAGGTCAGAGTACAAAGAATTGGGTCTTGAGCTTGTTTCTCTTAAGGACCAAAGCTCTCGTACACCCAAGCAACCTCTCATGGAAGGAGAAAAGAAAGACGACAGGACATGAGATCCTTTCAAAATGTTTCTTGAGGAATCCCTCACGTAACACAGGAACGAGATGATGGATAGTTTCGTGCAAATCCTCCTACAACTACCAACAGGTGACGAATCTTCTTCGAGCGAAAGAGCCGCCCCCTTCAAGGTAAAAATAAACTTCTATATTCATGTATTTGAAGGTCAGATAGACGGAGGTGGTGTAGACAAGGGGTTGAAAATAATAGAAGGGTATTTTTTTTTTCCATAACTTTTTGAATAGAGAAAATATTACTTTTGTGATCTTCAAAGTCGTTCCCCGTGTCAAAGATTGGTGGGAAAATTTCTCTGAGCAAAAGGAAACAGAGGAAACCTCGTTACTGACAATCATAACCAATTGGGAATACTTTAGGGATGCTATTAAGGAACATGATCCGGATTATTTTCGGCACGAAATGAGAGCGGAGATATAATAAAGAAATGCACAGAGATATCGCGTATATCCAGTAATATAACAGAAATATATCAGAGATGCAACCA
>JZKD02S1883316.1:242791-260539 GCA_000966675.3 Picea glauca
AAAATGGCCCCGGAAGTTAAAACCTGCTAAAAATAGTAAATTGCCAAAATGGCCAGAAAATTGTTTTGAGCCATTTGGAAAAGATGGGTGGCCCCCGATATCCACCTGGATCAGAACAATACTACCATATTGGAAGTTATGACGACTTGTATACCAAATGGACCACACTATGGCAAGAAAGAGACCAAGCAGTGCTAGAGTTCACAAATATCTTACATACCTTGTGCACCAAGATGGGTATCAATGATATGGAGTGACATCTAGTGCTCAAGTATCATGCTGCTCTGCATATATACATCCATACCGAAATGGAATTTCTAGACATCTTGTCCTTGGGTGTGCCTTACTGATATGTCATCAAATTCGAGTAGAAGCTCAAACAAAAGACACGAAAATTTGGGACCAGCAGCCCCTCACAACAAAATCTAGGAAAGGGTGGCCCCAACCCACAAAACAAAGGACATAGCAAATATGGACAATATCAGGACAACCATTCCAATACGCAAGCAAAGAAGGACACCGAAAAGACAAAGAAAGATATCGAGAAGTGGTGCGACTTCCATAAGAGCCCTTGGCATAACACTGCTGACTGTCACTCAAAGTAGTCACTGGGGGCTGAAGTGAAAGCATGTAAATTAGGTGTGGGTTTTGACTCTGAGTCAAAACTAGAAAGGGGAAGACAAATCATTGACACAGAACCTAGTGCCACCATTGCTACCACCAAGCTCCATCGTGATGAACCAGACAAGCCAAAAGAAGGAGAGTGTTTATTCCATTCACAGATGTGGGTAAGAGGCACCCCACTTCACTTCATCGTTGATAGAGGTAGGCAGAAGAACCTCATCTCGGTAGAGTTTTTCAAGTGGCTGGCCCTACCAGCAACACCATACCCACAACCCTACGCCATTGGATGGCTCCGGAAAGGAAGCAATATCCATGTCAGCCAAGAGTGTTGATTGTCGTACAACATCAAGCCCTTCAAAGATGAGGTATTATGTGATGTTTCTCCTCTCAAAGTTTGTGATTTTATTTTGGGCCAACCTTATTTATGGAAACGTCATGTTGTATATGAGTCTAGGCCTCGTAGTTCTATTATTACTTTGAACATGAAATTGTACAAGATACCCTAGGCAGTCCCACCCAGTCTATTTCCTTGATCTCTGCCAAGAAATGTAGGAAGGTCATCTCTCAGACGAGGAAGTTTGTATTCCTCATGATTCACTCTCAGAATGAGTGAAATATCACAACCACATCCAGGGTCTTTGTGGCTGACCTCTCCACACACCAGAATCAAGTAGACAAGGTTGTCTAATAATACTTGAATATCTTCTTCTCACCTATCAGGGTACCTCTACACTGTCAGGTCAAGCACCCCATTGATCTGACCCCCGACACACCACTACCCAATGGGCCAGTCTATCGCCACTCTATGTTAGATAATGAGGAGATCAAGTGACAAATCCAATAACTGCTCCACAAGGGGCACATCCATCCCATATCATCACCTTGAGGGAGCTCAATCATGTTGGTATAGAAGAAAGATGGAACCTGACGACTCTGCATTGATTACCGAGCCCTGAATAAAATCATAGTCAAAAGCTAGTACCCAATTCCCTAAATCGATGACCTTCTTGATCAACTCACGAGGGCCAAATAATTCAGTAAGATTGATTTGAAGTCTGGTTACCACCAGGTCTTGATAGAACAAACAGATGTATGGAAGACCGCCTTCAAGTCAAAGTAAGACCTTTTTGAATGGTTGGTCATGCCCTTTGGTTTGACAAATGCTCCAACCACTTTCATGAGGATGATGGATGATATCATACAACCATTCACCAATACTTTTGCAGTGGTGTATCTGGATGGCATTCTCATTTCAATCAAGTCTTGGGCAGAACTCTTGCAGCATATTCAGCAGGTTTTGCACACCCCATGATAGCACGAGCTATATGACCACTTGGAAAAATTATCCTTCGACATGGAAAGCCTACAATACTTGGGCTACATCATTGATCATCATGGTGTACATGTGGATCCATCCAAGATCCAAGTCATCCGTGACTAGCCAACCCCAACCACACTCACTAAAATTCAGAGCTTCTTGGGCCTTGCCAATTTCTACCACAGGTTCATGTTGGGATTCTCCCATATTGCATGGGCCCTCAACTAAATAACTAGGGGTGGTGGTAAGGAAAAATTTGCATGGGGTCGGTCCCAACAACAAGCGTTCAATGATTTAAATCAGTGCTTGTTCTCATTCCCGGTACTTTCACTACCAGTCCTACAAAAACCCTTTGAGATCGAGATAGATGCTCCAGACTATGTTGTGAGCACCATTCTCAATCAGCATGGTCACCCCGTGGCCTATCATAGTGAGGCACTATCAAATGATGTCCGTAAGTACCCTACTTGTGACAAAGAAATGTAATCCAATGTGTAAGCCTGTCGCCAATGGAGACATTACATTCTTGGGAAGGAGACAGTCATCCACATTGATCATAATCCATTACAGTTCACCCATGCACAAGGCAAATTATAGAATGACTGCCATCAATATTGGTCCACATACTTACAACAATTCCACCTCAACATCATGTATAAGACATGAAACACCAACCACGTCGTTGATTTCCTTAGTAGACCGCCAGTCGCAGTAATGACCACGGTGCTATACTCTTGTGGCCATGAGACCTCTCGATGGCCCCAACTCTATGAGGCAGACCTAGACTTCTCCACCACCTACCAAATGTTGGGTGCAAACGTAGTTGTCGATAATTTCCATCTTCAGGATGGGTTGTTGTGTTGTCTGGGCCATATTTGTGTTCCATCAAGCGATCGAGTGAAGAAGATATGGGAAGCCGACTATAGTCGGGTGGCAAGTCACTTCGGCATTGAAAAGACAGTGACGCTACTACAAAAACATTTCTACTGGTCGAAACTTCGACAGGAAGTCAACAAGTATATCAGGTCCTGCACTGCCTATGCTATTGCCAAATCGACCACTAAGAAACAAGGCATGTACACCCCTCTTCCTACTCCTAACAATACATAGGAATCCATCTCAATGTACAACATGTTAGGGCTTTTGTCAACCAAGCGAGGAAATGAATGTGTTTTGTGGTTGTTGATCATTTTTTTAAGATGGCAATTCTGGTTGCCTACATGAACAACATCACAATAGAATCTATTGCCAATCTCTTCTTTGAATGAGCCTGGGTACATTTTGGAATCCCACAAACCATTGTCTCATATCGTGATAGTCAATTTCTAAGCACATTATGGTCGATCCTCTGGTCACTGTTGGACACCAAGCTCACCAAATCCATTACCTTCTAGCCCCAGATAGATGGCCAAACCAAGTTCATAAATCGAATGATCGTGCATATCCTTTGCATGTATAATTCAAAGCACCCTCTCACATGGGATGAGATTCTTCCCTATGTCTAGCATAGCTAGAACGGATCCCTGCATAGCTCAATCAACCACATTCCCTTTCAGGTGGGGTTGGGATTCCAACCATTGGGTCCCATAGATGTTTCACTTACCCTTGCAGTCACCTTCGCTGATTCATCTCCTACTCCAACTGAAGCTGACAAAGCCACCGAGTTCATTGAGCAGGTCCAGCACATCCGCCAACAGGTTCAGGATATCCTATAGAAGTCCAATGAAAAGTACAAGCAGTGCCATGATCAACATCGGATGCCACATAAGTTTCAGGTGGGCGACAAACTTTGGTTGCAGTAGCAGAAAGAACACCTTATGGGACCCCATCGGAGGCTTCACCCACTCCGTTATGGGTTGTACACCATAACCAAGGTTGTGGGGGATAATTATTTTGAGCTCAAGATTCCTCCTTTCCTTGGCCTGCACCCATTTTTCAACGTGGACCTCCTTCGGCCTTATTTCCCACCATTATTGGACACCTCAGACGTAGCAGAATAGATGACACCAACAGAGCTCAAATCCGACTGCATACAACAAGCATCCAGTGATCATATTATGGACACATAGATCAAGGGAACTCGACAACAAAGGATACAACTTTATAGAATCATCAAAGCAGGGTTTTATAGAGTCATCAAAGTAGGGCAGCTCTCGCACCAATGTAAATGGCTCAGTCAGGGCCAAATTCAGCATAAATTTCTTCATCTGATGGGTGAACTCAACACAATGGAGACCATTGCTTCCTAAGAAGGCAGGATTGATCTAGGTGGACATCGGTGGCCACCCACCTTTTCTAGCTGGCTCAAAACAATTTTCGGACAATTTTGGTAATTTACTAATTTTAGCAGTTTTTTGGGTCCTCAACTTCCGGAGCAATTTAGAGGCCCTAAACAACGTTTTTTTGGATGTCTGCCGATCAAAAATTTTCATCATGCAATTTGTATTAACATTTGTAGTCCTCGGAAAGATATTTCCAATGGTCTATCGTGCGCCTAAAATGGAGATCATATGCAAAAGTTACGACTCTAGGAAGTTGATGTACTGACTTACCCAAATGGGGTCCACATGAATTTTGGCGCTTCATCTCCTAGGGTTAGGTTTTTGGATGTCTAGGGTTTTTGAAACTCTTTTTTATTGTAAAAAGGCCTTCAGAGCCTCATTATAATGATCTTCTTGCAAATGAGTGCAGCCGTCACATCTCTTCACAGAGATAAGCCACCACCATTCCAACAAGCTTGTTTCCCATTGCATTTTATAGTTTCAGCTTATTTCCTTATTGAATGGAAAACCAGTTTTAATGTATCTCTATTATTCTGTGTTAAGCATATGTTAATAATCTGTTATCATTTCGTTCTACTCATAAAATCAGGATCATGTTCCTTCTAGAACCAAGACTCTCCCCCTACAGCTTCTTTTTCTTCCATTCTCACTATAGCTGATGAAATCTTAGAGTAGTTGTTATACTCCATCATGATAACATATTACTTTTATCCCTTTTAATATCATACTAAACATATCGAGCCACCACGTTAACAGTTGTGTGATATCTAAAAGCACGTCCCTTCGGAGCATGTATTTTAAGCATCACATAAACGTGTATAAGTTTACAATATTTATTAATAATTTTATAGTTTTACTTATTTAAGAAATGTATAGATGTATATTCTTTTTGTATTATTTAAATGACAGTTAGGTTCAATTATAAATATTGATTTATAAACCATTTAAAATTTAAATAGATTAATAAATAAATTATTAATTATTTTTATTATATTATTTCTATTAATTTAAGAGAAGAGCATAAAGATGTCCATCATCCACTCAAGCTAGGATGGCATAATGATACATAGTCTTGGTTAAACTATTGGGGAATCATAGAAGACATAATTTTGCAGAAAATTAAGGTATTATAAGGATGTAAGAAACCTTAATCTGTGAGATCAAAAATATCTATATGTATTGACAAGTGTAAAGAAAAAAATGAGCATTGCTAAGATAAGGACAAATTCTCACTAGCTCCATAGTGAAAGTGGGTGCTGGTCAATTCCTAAAAATCATTGAGATGAAAGAGTGTGTCGCCTTTGTGACACTAAGAAAGTTAAAGATGAAAAACACTTTCTCTTAGATTGTCCAGCCTATACCCAGATTAGATCTCATTTTCAAAATATTTGTCAGACTACCAAACATCCTAACCTCTTAACTCAACAAAATTATGGTGATCTTGGAATGTTTTTCTAGCACATAAACAAAATCTTAAGTAATTACTTACACTCTTAAAGTCTCATAGACCAATTCAGTATTAATGGAGGTTAATCATCATAATCATCAGATTTAATCTATTATTTTTATACAAAGTTTTTAATTTTAAAAATTTGGTAAATAAATAATTTAAAAAATAATTACATTAAAAAAATATTTTTTAATAGTATAATGTATAATAATTCTTAGGAGAGAAATTACAGTGATATTTTTGAACCATAGTTGCACGGAACCACTACGAACACTAGGTTATAGGAGCTTGGGAACTAGTTGGGAAGGTCCCCAATTGGAAGGTTCCCAATTGGTTGGGAGCTCTTTTGGGAAATTTGAAGCTTTTTGGGAGCTTCAACATCAAATAAATGGGAGTTTGGGAACCGGTTTCCTAAACAAAGAGCTTTAAGTTAGAATTATATTAAATTAAAATGCAAATATATTTATTCCATTATTACAAATACATAATTTCTTACAAATATTTTCATTATATTTATTTAGAATATCAATATAAAACTAAGTCTAAACTATAGGTAAATATTATTTCAAAAATTAGTTAAGTAAAAAACTTAATAATATTCACTTTATAGCTGTGGATATGAAAAACTTTTAATACATCTATGCTTTCCTTGAAGCCCAAACTAAACATGAAAGTAGAATAAATCAATACACTATCCAGGACAAGCATTTGTTCCAATCTGTAGATATCATTGATTTTTATTGTGTAGATATCATTGATTTTTATTGTATTTTCATATTAGAAGAGTAGCACTATTTGTTTTTTCCAATAAAAAAAGAATAATGCTTCAAATTTACATATTAGTTTATATATGTAAAGTTTAATTTTAAAAAGATGTTAAAATTATATATATGTATTTTCAATTTTGTTTCTCATTTTATAATGAAATATTTAGGGATATTAAAATTTCATTATTTTGTTAAATATATTCATATAATTATTAGCACAAGTTAAATTAGTAATTTTAATATTGCAGTAGTTGCAATATGAGAAACATTGTCCTTTATTGACCCTCAATTCTATTGAAATAAGATTTTAATAAATTTGAGGGAAACTTCTACTAGTTCCAGACACTCGTATCCACATTCCCATCTTTCCCACTTTTTGGAAACTCATGCAACATAGTTTTTAACTTAACAACTACAATCATAAACAAATAGCTATTAAAATTTGAGTGGACCTAATGGTTAACAACATGTGTTTCCTCATAAGAGGTTACAAGTTAAAAGATTATGATATCCAAAAGTGGTGACCCATAACAATGTAAAAAAATTGACTCATTTTGTTGATTCTCAATCTTTTTTTCTAATATAATTTTAATTGTTTTTGTTAAATATATATATATATATATATATATATATATATATAATTTATAAGTAACATTTAAAAATTATTAATCAAAAAATTTATTTAAACAATGTGTAATAAATAAATTATTATATACACCCGGATAGGGTTTTAGGGCCATCCACCTAGCGCACAAAGGAAGTGTGGAGGAGCCAGCAAGGCAACGAGCCAAGTGCTCGGCTCGTGCCAATAGCTACCGACTCCCTCCTGCATTATATTGCATTTACGTTGTTCGTCGGGGCATTTACTCGAGCTCCTTCGACTGCTATTTTGCTGAGTGCAATGCCTCTACTTGTTTGCACTACCATCTCCCGGCTCTGGCCTAGCTCTGATTGTTGGCTCATGATTGTTGGCTCATGGTGTGTATGATCCCTCGTCCGCCCCAGGTCCTCCCTCTTGGTCTAGCAGGCCACCCCCACACACTGAGCCAAACTATGCCGAGACAATAGGGAAGACCGCGCAGGGGCTCTCCCTGGCATCCTCGACGGCCTTTCACTTTGGCCTCTCCTCCTGTTTCACCTTCAACTCTCTCCTCGGTGTCCCTATTGCCTGAGAGCACCATTCATAATCCCTCCATAGCACCGGTCCCACGCTTCGAATGCCTAGCCTTAATTGACACCAGGTCGAGCCCTTCACGCTGCCACTTCATAGCTCCTTCAACCTCCAGGCGCTCCATTCCTCCCCCTACACTAGATTTGGATTTCTCGAAATTGGCCACGGGGATGCCTTCTCACGATCAAGCCGCTCGTAACAAGGCGTCGATGTCCTCTCACTCAGAGTCAGACTTGCAGTGGACAGAAAACATCACCATCCTTTATGACCTGGTCTTCGAACTCTGTTAGGGAGTGGAGGACCTTCATTTCCGGTTACAACTCGTAGATGGGAGGCTCTCAACCCTTCTCTAGCTTCTTTCCACTTATCAAGAATCCCACCCCGTGGCTTCAGAAGAAGCGCCTCCCACCGCAAGTGACAATGAGAGTTTCAGGAAGAAGGGTGCAGCAGAGGATGGTGAGGGACCAGCTCGGCAAGAGGTCACAAAAGTCATCATGGCCATGGGTACGCAAGTGAAAACTTCATCGAGCAACGTCGAGGTCGTGGAGGAGCCGGTTCGACAGGAGGTCAAGGAGGAGGTCGTGGCCATCAGTCTGCAAGAGCACATCCTGTTGGAAGATGCCGAGACATATTCCAACAAAGACGCATCCACCGGGGATGATGAAATGCAATGGGAAACCGACGTGACACTTGTTGAAGAGGAGCCATGGACAGGATATCTGCCAGAGTATGTGCCAAACTATACGTCAATTGTCTAACCCCTTGGGGGCTGTTCCTTTTAATAGTTCTTACTCTAGTAGCTTCTATGTCAGCTCAGCTTTGTGTTTTATGTTAAGACTGATAAGAACTCAGGTGTTAGAATTACTAGGTTGGCTAAACTGGTTTCTCCCTTTGGAGCAGTTTAGTAACTACAACTAGGATGACACTCAGTTTTGTACTTTTGTTTTGGTTCTTTGAAGACCTTTTATATAAAATTACTTACCTGCAAAAATAAATAAAAAATTATTATTATATATATATATATATATATATATATATATATATATATATATATATATATATATATAATCTTTGATCTAAAGAATCAAATCCTTTAAATTCATCTTTTTTTTAAATAAAAAAATTCAAAAAAAATTGAACATCAAAAGATTATATTGAATTTACATTAATTAAATTTCAAATAAAAAAGAGATAATCATAATCAGGATTTATAAACCCAACCCCTTTTCACTTAAAAAAAAATAATCCTTTATTTTAAATTTAAATTCAAAAGAAGCCTTAAAAAACCTAAAAAATCCTCATCTGATAAGAGATTACCTTAATTATGATTTCTAAACACAACCATCTTTCACTTAAAAAAATAATAAATATTTTAATTTAAATTAAAAGAAGCTTTGAAAAAGATGAAAAAATCCTCATCCAATCACTTGGTGATATGGAAATAGTCAAATCCCCACAATATTGGTAGAATTAATCCCTTCGAAATAAAAATCACAATATTAAAGAAATATATCATAATTTTTTTTTGATCTTCTAAAATGGGCATAAAGATTTTTTTAATGAGTCTTAAAAAAATGAAATATATAAAAGCTGCATTAAACATTTTTTAATGAATTTTAAATAAATGAATTATATAATAATGTTAAGAAATAATATTAATAACAATAATGATGATTAAAACTTATTATTGGTGTATAAGATTTTAAGAAGTTAAGTGATTACTTGTGATTTTTTAGAATTTTGTTTATGTGCTCTAAATTTTATTGAGTTAAGAGGTTAGGAAGGTTGGTAGTGTGATACATATTTTGAAAATGAGATCTAATATGGGTATAGGCTGGACACACCGCCCACTTTCACTATGAAACTCATGATAATTTATTCTTATCTTAGCAATGTTTATTTTTTCTTTACATTTGACCAAATAAATATTAAAAGTAATGAAATATATTATAATTTTTACTTTCAACTTTTCGAACTTGCATTAAAAAAAAATATTAATATTTAAAAATGAATTATATAATAATTTTAAAATTAATAAAAAAAAATCCTTAAATTCTCTTTAAATAAATAACTACAAAATTACTTAAAAAATCAATATTAATATGTAGAATTTAAATAAATAACAAAAAAACTACTTAAACAATCGATATTAATTTGTAAATTAAAATAAAGAAAAACAACAAAACTTAAATTTTTTATATTTGAATTAAAAAATTAATATCAATATATAAATTAAAATAAAAATAAAAAATATGTTAATTTTGGTTAGCTTAATTTATTAAGATATGGGTTTTGTTTACTAAAAATATAAAAATCCAATCATATTAAAGGTTGGTGCAAATACCCAATTTTACAACTACTAATGAAAGAAACTTATACCTTAAAAAATAAGTTATGAGAATCTCATAATATTCTAATTAAAATCTATATTCCTGTTACATCAACTAATATTTTTATTATTAATGAAAGAAAAATAAATTATGAGGATATCATAATGTTCTAACTAAAATCTATATTCCTCTTACATCAACTAATATTTTTATTACGAAAGGTACTTAATTTAAAGTATAGAAAAGGAAAGTTGAATACATTAGAAAAAAAAATTGTTATTGATGATAATGATGATGATGATTAATGTCCTCTAAGACCTAATTGGTCTATCGGACCTTAAGAGGGTAAGTGATTATGTGTGATTCTTTAGAATTTTGTTTCTGATCTTGAAAAGCATTAAGAGAAGCTTTCCAAGATCACCATACTTTTGTTGAGTTAAGAGGTTAGGAAGGTTGGTAGTGTGATCAATATTTTGAAAATGAGATCTAATATGGATATAGGTTGAACAATCTAAGAGAAAGTGCTTTTCATCTTCAACGTTCTTAGTGTCACAAAGGTGACACACTCTTTCATTCCATGGAATTTTAGGAATTGACCAACGCCCAGTTTCACTATGGAGCTCGTGAGAATTTGTTCTTATCTTAGCAATGCTTATTTTTTTCTTTACACTTGGAAAAATAGATAGATAATTTTGATCTTCTAGATTAGGGTTGATTACATATTTATAATACCTTAATTTTCTTTTTTCCTCTAAGTCTTTATCACACCACATTTTTTCCTTAAATTTTGATTTGACATTTTTTTTAATAGTATCTTTATTCTCCTAAATAGTTTCTTCCATTATTCCCCAATAGTTTAGCCAATATTGGGAGTCTTTATGCCATCCTCGCTTGAGTTGATGGTGGTTATGACTTGATTTGGAAGCAATTTTGCATAGCCTCTTGTCTTCCATGTTGTTTAACTTGTTCTTATACATTAGGTATCTAGTCATAGCCATGCTCTCAATAGGGGAGAGGCTAGTTTCTACGAGGAGTGGCGCAGACGTCACCTCTGCACACGTCCGCTTCCACCAGGACCTTCTCTGATCTCGGACCGAAGAGCGTCAATGCTCCTCTAATTCCCTGTCAGGAATTCTTAACCCAGAGAAACTCCTTCCTGATCTCCTTGACCGATCGAGAAATCGGAATTCGCGGTTTTGCGAATTCTGTAGTCATGCCCCTTATGTCTTATGATTCCCCGAGCCTCGATACGGGTCAATCGCTGACTTTCTCCCCCTTTCTATTGGAGTTCTCCCTATCAGAGAATCACTACTCGTGATGTCAAGAAATTGGAACTCCAATCTTCGAGTCCCGATACGTCGATTCTCCGATGCACGTGTGGACTTGAAGTCTCCACCTTCTATACTTCTATCAGAGTTTCGAAACTCACGGGATTGCGAGTCCTGATGTCGATGGACTCGGGACTTATCTTTCCCCGATTCCCGATATGATGCCACCTGTACTCCACCAGTAACTATGGACTCACACTACCACGTCACCGTCGGGATATCGCAAATCGCGAATCTAACATGCGAGCGTTCTCTATCGTAGAGAACCCCGATTCTCCGATCCTCGACTCCTTGGCATATTCTGACACGCGTCTCACACGATCGATGGTTCCCATCCTATCGGGATATCGCTACTCGCGATATCGCAATACTTGCTTCACAAACTTGGGTCTTCACCTCGCGAATAACCGATATGCGATGTCACATGTGGATCAGACGGTCCCAGTGACTCCAGATCGACGACTCTACTCCCTCCTTAGCCTCGAACCTATGAATTTTCGCGCCGTAAACTCCTTGCATCTTTGCAAGATCTATCAATCCTCATTTTTGCGTGGAATCTCTCCAGGATATTTCAACCGTCCGTCCTTCCTTTGATATTTCCTACGAGATGAATTCAAACACTTCCTCCGTGAAGACTTATTCGCCCACTCGCCAACCTGTGGTGTTTATCTCAGGCTTTCCACAGCAACGCCTGGACTTATCCTTCAATGAACTTGTAGACCTATTCCTCCTGAGCTTGTTCTACAATTTCGAGTCCCTCCAGGAAACTCTTGCACGCACTCCTTGCGACAAATCCTCCACAATGTTATGTGTCGAAACTTTCGACCCCGTGCACTACTGCAGCGGAAATTTTGATTTCCTTTGCTTAGAATCGCAACTCTAAGACTTCGTCTAGCCTGCGCACGCCTTGCACGGCTCCAGTGCCAAATCTGCATTCGAGAAACTTAGAACAAAAGTTACCTCTATCTGAACCCTACAATCACGCACTCCTTGCGGATAAATTCCATTGCACTCTCTGCAGGAATCTCTTGGCTCAGAATAGAGAAACAATTGAAACTAATTCTCTCTCAGACTTCGGGTTGAACCCTGAAATCACATGCATAGCATATACAAAGAAAATACATAACCAGAAGACAAACATTCATGAACACATCATCAACACAGAGAAATAACACCAGCCATGAAATTGAATCAAAGACTTTCTTCTATTAATTCAAATCTGTACATGGGGTTCTTCACAGTTTTCTTTGCTTCTCTTCTCTTCTGAATGTTCTCAATAATGTTACAATACACAATGAGGGTGTCTATATCTGTTTTCCCTCTCGACTTCTAAGCTATCAAATCTGGAAAATAAAATCCTATCTACCTACATTAACTATCTTAAATGCCTCATCTACCTAAGGATGAGAGCTTATCCGCTCAAGGTTCATTACAATACAAGTGCGCCGTCCCTTAAATGAACCATTTAATATCACGTGACAATTTTAAAGTATTTCAAAATGTGTGCTGGCTTATCTAGCTGTCTTCCACTCGATGTGTTGGCTCTCTTGACGTGTTGTTGATGCTCGTGCATCATACTCCTTGGCTTGAAAATTTTCATGGGCTCCTGTCCATGAGCTCATGCACGGTCTGTCCATGCTTCTGTATTTCTTCTTCACTTTCCCAGCTGGCATCTTCCACTGGATGATTCTTCCACTTGACGAGATACTCAAAGTATTCTTTTCTCCTGGTCTTCTTACCTACTCTCTTGCCTAGTATGCACTCCATCTGTGGTCTTTCTGAAATTGGCATCTGCTTCTGCCACTGGATCACTGGCTCCTCATCTTCAGTCTCTATCTCACCAACTCTGTATGGGTATAAATCTGAAACATTGAATATTGGAGATATCCCAATGCCATCCGACAACTCAATCTCATAAGCATTCTCTCCAAATTTCTTAAGGAGCTTACATTGCCCGATTTTCTTCATTTTCATCTTGTTGTATGTTCCCCTTGGGAACCTTTCTCTTCTCAGAGGTGCCAGAACTAGATCGCCAACTTCAAACTGAAGTTGCCTTCGATGTCGATCCACTCTGCGTTTGTATTCCTGATTTGAATCAAACAGTTGCTGCTTCACCCTACTGTGAAGTTCCTTCATTGCCTCTGCAAATTCTTCAACGCTTGCGCTTCTAGTAGCTGCCTGTTCTGAATTCCGCAGTTCAGATACTCCTTTCGGCTACCTACCATATACAATCTCAAATGGACTCTTACCTATTCTCTTGTTCACTGAATCGTTGTATGTGAACTCTGCCTGTGGCAACACATTATCCCAGCTGCTATGGTGCTCTGTCACCAGGCTCCTCAATAAGTCTCCCAGACTTCTATTGACCACTTATATTTTTCCATCTGTCTGTGGGTGATAAGATGAACTAAATGCCAAGTTAGTTCCTAGCTTCTTCCATAGCGTCCTCCAAAAATGCCCTATGAATTTGGTATCCCTGTCCGATACTATGCTTCTTGGCAATCCATGGAGTCGAATGATCTCCTTGAAAAACAAGTTCGCGATGTGAATCGCATCGCTGGTCTTCCAGCATGGAATAAAATGTGCCATCTTTGAAAACCTGTCCACCACCACAAATATGGAATCAACTCCTTTCTGCGTCCTCGACAGTCCTAATACAAAATTCATGCTTATTGCCTCCCATGGTTGCTCGGGTATGGGAAATGGCTGATAGAGTCTTGCATTCTTCTTTCTCCCCTTTGAATGCTGACAAATTCGACATCTGTCAACAAACCTCTTGACCTCTGCTCGCATTCCTGGCCAAAAATATGATTCGCTCAGCTTTGAGAATGTCTTGTCATGGCCAAAATGCCCTACTTATCTGCTGATGTGCTTCTCCTTTAGCAGGTTCTCCCTCATGGAGCATTTCAAAATACATAATTGATTTCCTCTGAACAACAATCCCTCCTGAATCATATAATCTATCCACAGGATTTTGTCGCTGAGAACTGGGTTCTCCGCTGCCTCATATGCCTCTGCAAAATCCGCCTCACCTGCATACATGTCTTTAAGATTTTCAAAACCCAAGGTTTTGACCTGGAACTCCTACAACAACAAACATTTCCCGCTCAAAGCATCAACCACTTTGTTAGCAGTCCCTAAAATGTGATTAATTACAAATGTAAAATTCTGCATATACTCTACCCATTTGGCATGTTTCTGATTCAACTTCTCTTGCTGAGTCACAAACTGTAATGCATGATTATCACTATACAATACAAACTCCTTTGGGATCAAGTAATGCCTCCACTTCTTCAACACTTGTATGATAGCATAAAATTCCTTATTATACATGGAGTACTTCAGTTTTTCTTCATCCAACTTCTTGCTGTAATATGCAATTGGTCTGTCCTCCTGGCTCAAGACCGCTCCTATGGAAAAGCCACTTGCATCACATTTCACCTGAAACGTCTTCCAAAAATATGGCAACACTAACACTGGTTTCTCTGTGATCTTTCGCTTCAATAGATTGAAGCTCTTTTCAGCCTCTGCTGTCTAGTGAAAAGACTTATGTCGCTTCTTCACTGTGTCCATCATTGTTGCGCTAATTCCACTGAAATTCCTAATGAACTTCCGGTAGAAACTAGCCAAACCATGGAAACTCCTTACCTCAAAAACATTTATGGGTGATGGCCAATTCTTAATCACTTCCACCTTAGTTGGATCCATTTTTAATTCATTCGCCGATATGACAAAACCCAAATAAATGAGCTCTGTCTTCATAAATGAATATTTCTTCATGTTGATCAACAACTTCTTCTGTTGTAGCTTCCTCATCACAATGGCCAAATGCCTCAAATGTTCAGCCTTTGTCTTGCTGAAAATCAGTATATCGTCCAGATATACGATGACAAATTTCCCAATGAATTCCCTCATGAATTCATTCATCAGCCTCATAAAGGTACTTGGTGCATTCGTCAAACCAAACGACATGACTAGCCATTCGTACAACCCTTCATTGGTTTTGAACGTTGTCTTCCATTCATCGCCTTCCCTGATGCGAATCTAATGATATCCGCTCTTGAGATCAATCTTCAAAAAATAATTTGCCCCACTCAGGCAATCCATTAGATCATCCATTCTCGGCAGTGGAAATCTGTACCTGATGGTAATTTTATTGATCTCTCTTGAGTTGGTGCACATTCTCCATCCTCCATCTTTCTTCGGACTGATTACTGTCAGAACAACACACGGACTCAGACTTTCTCTGACCAGCCCTTTGTCCAACAACTCCTGGACCTGCTTCTTGACCTCCTCATTTTCCTGTGGTGTCAATCTATACGCAACCTTGTTCGTTAAAATGGCTCCTGGTATGAGGTCTATGTGATGTCTTATGCTCCTCATCGGTGGCAACGAATGAGATAATTCATCTACCACAATGTCAGCGAACTCTTCCAGCAGTTCCTGAATTTCCTCTAGCAGATCGTCCACTCTTGTGCTGGTCAGAACAATTCTCGGCTTTCTGACAACAAAGAACTGTGGCTCTTCTTTCTTCTCCATCTCTATGAGAAGCTCCTTCCCACTCATGAGAAGTATTGTGTTGCTTACTTCCGGTTTCACCTCTTTATCCTTTATCAGAAGCAACCTGTGTGTATTCCCATCCTTCTCCAGGGTATATGTGTTCATTCTCCCATCATGAACCACATTTCTATCATATTGCCATGGTCTGCCTAGAAATAAATGACACACATCCATAGGAATAACATCACAAAGAATTTTATCTTTATATCCACCTATCTTGAATTCAACTAAATATTGTTTAGTGACACTCACCTGATGTCCCTTCTGTAGCCATGATACTTTATATGGACTCGAGTGATCGGTTGTTTCTAGCTCCATCTTTTCTACCATCTCGGTTGAAACGAGATTATCAGTGCTACCACTGTCCACAATAACCTTGCACTTCCTGTCCTGGGTTTTGCATGTGGTTCTAAAAAGTCTAGTCCTCTGAACTGTGTCCTCCACCTCCTTCTCGGGTGTTAAGAGAACTTTGTGCACCGTCAATGACCTTCCACTTCCTATGTCTTCATTCTCAACATCACGCCTCTGCGCTTTAGCGATGTGAGCTTCTCCACTATCCTTCTTTTTCTTTGGACACTCGAATGACTTGTGCCCATTCTTCCCACATGTGAAACATGTGATTACTCCACCTCGGCCTCTTCCTCTACCTCGAGTACGAGGAAAGGTGTTTGCGTTAGCATAACCCCCACCCTGCTTGGTATGCTGCGCCCTTTGTTCAGCATGTGGTCCTCGCTGTGAGGTTCCACCTCTCTCAATCTTACCCTGAGGTTTCTTCCATTCCTCCTTGGGCTTCTGATATTTCTCCTGGGCAACTGTCTTGCCCCTGGGATGACACCTGCCTTGACCTCACTGTCCTTGCTTTCGGCTCAGCTTCTCTTCGGCTTTCAAAGCCCTATGATAAGCATCCTCAACTGTTCGGATGGTTGCCATACTTAATTCATCCTAAATTTCATACCTCAGGCCATTCATATACCTAGCAACTTTTTCATCATCGCTCTCCCGATGACCTGCTCTGATATTGAGCTTGTAGAACTCTTCAGTATACTCCTTTACCGTTATCAACTTCTGTCTCAGGTTCTGCATTCTCCTGAACAGTGTGATCTGGTAATCCCTTAGGATGAAATTTTCTTTCATCTTTGCAATCATTTGATCCCATCTTTTGATCTTTTGTTTTCCCTTGGAACGTCTATCTGCCTGAAGATCGTCCCACCATAATGTTGTATGTCCTTTTAGTTTAGTGACAGCATGCCTTACCTTTTTATTCTCTTCAATATCTTCATAATCAAATTAGGTATCAAGAGCTCGAATCCAATATAGAAGCTCTTCTGCATCCAGACTTCCTTCATAGACTGGAATATCCATTTTCATCTTTGAACTCATCCTGGAAATGGCTTTGATCAACCACTCAGTTGATGTGTATTCTGTTGTGACCTCTTCTTCATGTCTAGCTTCCTCTTCCACTTCAGAATCACTAAGATCCCCTGCACCAACTTTGCGTCTCTGAGTTGTCTCCATCTCCTCGAGTATTTCTCAGAGATCTCGCATTTGTCTTTCCATTTCTGGGTTTCATGCCGGCCTACCTCTTCTCCTCACCTTCCTATCTTCTGGGTCAGGTGATTGTCTCTCCCTTCGGGGCGGCATGGTGAATTCTTCTTTCTCTCTATTGTATAAAACAAAGAGTCACTCTCGCTCTGATACCACTCTGGCACAGACGTCACCCCTGCACATGTCCTCTTCCACCAGGACCTTCTCTGATCTCGTCCTGAAGAGCGTCAATGCTCCTCTATGTTAGAAAACAGGACTGCGGAGCAATAAAATAAAACAAATGCAGAAAAAAAAACACAGAAGACACACAATACAAGAGAGACACAGATTTACGTGGTTCACCCAGTGTGGGCTATGTCCACCAGAGAAATTG
>JZKD02S1883316.1:285891-326324 GCA_000966675.3 Picea glauca
ATATATATATATATATATATATATATGTATTGCAATGTAATACATTGCAATACATTACAATGTAATATTATATCGCGGGCACCAAAAGTTTGGGTTTAACATATGCGTTCGTATGTACAATGATGTGTCCACAGGTCGGGGCTTAGCCCCGACCCGCCCCCCTTTCCAACTATTACAACATTGCAATTCAAATATATGTGCGTTGGATTATTTAACAAGGAACACGGATCGGTACCATGGTTAGCACAATTTGTAAAGTCATATGTTGTGGTGGGAGGTCCGGGGGTCGAACCCCATGGCCTCCATTAGTTTTTCATAGCCATTATAAGCCAATCAATGAGGGTCACGTGGCACCCAAGCATTGGGCCACGTGTCCTGCTGCCAATAAGACATGTGTCAACATCCGATTGGACAACCATCAACCAATAAAAATGCACCACATCTTCCCTCTACCATGTCATCATGATGGTACAGCCCTCCACGTGGCCGTACGGACTGTACGGACAGGTACAGTCAGCATCCCAAATTTTTGCATGTTTGTCTTGGCGGACAGATCGCGATATCTCCTCCATACGGACTCCATTTGCGAAAGTAAATATACTGCCAGAATCAGGAAGATGAGACGAACGCAATGGAACTATTTTCGTCACATTCCGAGCACTTTGAAAATTGAGCAAATTTTGATCCCCTAATCAGAGGAACTCCTATTGGTTGTTCAGTCAAAGTCCCAAAAACCTAAACTAGTGGGTAAAAGGTGGCATGAGCTCTTCGCATTGGAAGAGTCAACCTTCGTTGACGTTTCACATTTCGACATTTGACAAGATCTGTGGAAATACATCGGCACTCTCCAACTCCTGAAGTCTGAAGTACTTTGTGGCTTAAACAAAACAGGTTGATTAACCCCTGGCGTGGTTTTAGGGAAGATCCTGTGCGGATCCCAGCCCGAGGGCAAGCGGGTCTGCACCAAAGTGGTATCAGAGCCTAGAAAAAATTATTTTCTTTCTATGGCAGAGATAAAAGAGAAACATTTCTCATCCATGTGGCCGAGAAGAAGAGATAGGCCAATGGTTGTTCGAGTAGTGGAAAGAGAAATCTGTGAGTTATGTGCAAGACTTGATGTTATGAAGACAACACAGAGGTGCATAGTCGACGCTAGGGATATTAGCGAGGCTGAAAGTGAAAATGAAGTTGGAAATGAAGGAGAAGAAGTTGCAGTTGAAGATGTTGCAGACGAACGCCTATTCAGGGTTGTTGTAAGGATAGGTGCTAGAGAAAAAATGGAGATTCTCATGTATGAGGGAAGCTTAGATGTTGAAGAACTTCTATACTGGATTAGAGATCTAGACAAATACTTCGAATACAAGGATGATGAGGAAGACAATAAAGTCAAACATGTCTTTACTAGACTTAAATGGAATGCAGCACTATGGTGGGATGAACTGCAGGTTAACAGACGCTACAAAGGCAAGCAGAAAATCAAAAGCTGGGATAGAATGGTTGCAAATATGAAAGCCAAATTTATACCCAGGGATTATCAAATCACTCTGTTTCAGAGGATGAAAAATTTGAGACAGAAGATGTTGTCAGTGAAGGAAAAACACAATGGAGGATTGGTCGGACATTTTGGTCATGACAAGACGTTCTCAAAGTTAAATTGCTCATATTTTTTGCCAGGGATGAGGACAGATGTCAAGAAATTTGTGGACAGGTGCAGAATTTATCAGTACACAAAAGGAAAAATGTAGAACATAGGGTTATACAAACCATTAACCATACCTGAAATGTTTTCGGACGCACTGAGCATGGATTTTGTATTAGGACTGCCAAGGAAACAGAGAGGATATGATTCAATATTTGTGGTAGTCGACAGATTTTCAAAAATGCCACATTTCATACCATGCCAGAAAACCAGTGACACAACTCATATTGCAAACCTGTTTTTCAAGGAAGTCGTCAGACTTCACGGTTTGCCAAAGAGTATCGTGTTTGATCAAGATACCAAGTTCGTAGGGCATTTTTGGAGGACCTTATGGAAAAATTTGGGGACAAGTTTGTCTTTTAGCTCAGCATATCATCCTTAGACGGATGCACAGAAAAAAGTTGTAAACAGGAGCTTGGGAGATTTGTTAAGAATCTTAGCGACTGAACATCACAGTCAATGGGATCACATTCTGCCATGGGCAGAATTTGCTTACAATGATTCACTCAATAGAAGCACAGGGCGATGTCCATTCTAGATTGTATGTAGAATGCAGCCAAGGGGAGTTTCTGAATTGAAAGATTCAAAACAAAATGAATTCAGGAGTGTTAGTGAAGAGGACTTTGCAGAAGGAATGAAGGAGCTTCACAGCCGAGTTAAGGAGCGATTACAGAGCTCAAGTCAAGAATACAAGCGGAGAGCAGATCAACACAGGCGAGAACTTCAATTTGAATTTTTTCATCTGATTCTTATGCATCTGAGGAAGTAGAGGTTCCCAAGGGGAACATATAATATGTTGAAGATGAAAAATATTGGACCGTGCAAGGTCATAAGGAAATTTGGGGCAAACACATATGAGATTGAATTACCCGATGGGGTAGGAATCTCACCGATATTCAATGTTACACACTTGTACCCTTACAGAGATAAAGAAGAAGGAGAAGAGGAGGAACAGAAAGGAATTTAATGGACAAAACAAATTACTGTAGCTGAAAAGCCACAAATGGAAAGCATAATTGACAAGAGGATTAGCAAAAAGACTAGGAGAAAAGAGTATTTTGAATACTCGGTCAAATGGAAGGAACATCCAGTTGAAGATGCCAGTTGGGAGGATGAAGAAACAATTCATAGGCATGGACAGACCTTGCAAGAGATCATGAAAATGAGTTCATGAAAATTTTCAAGCGAGGAAGTATGATGCAGGAGCATCGTACAAAGCCAAAGCACACACCTAGCCAAAGGAATAGCTGGACAGGAAGACGAAAAAAAAGGAGAGAGAAAGGGAACATTTTTATGAAAATGTTTTGAATTTTGAAATATGAAACATTAATGTAATAGCTGGGAGAAGCGTACTTACATTTATGTCTTGGGGATATGAACAGATCTTGAGAAATTACTCTCATTTGCCGGATGTAATGGTAATTTAAGTATGTTTAATGAAAGTAGGTAGGTTTAATTTAATAGATTAGACAGTTTAGAAGTATAAGAGGGAAAACAGATATAGACACCCTCACCCTTGTATCATTGCAACTTGTGGAGGATCATTCAGATTTCATAAGCTGTAGAGCTCTAGCAGAGAGTTGTAGAGAAGAACCCATGTACATGAGCACTTGAGTTAATATATGAAGCTTTGACTCAATTTTCATGGTGTTATGATGCTTATTGTTTACATTTGTTGAATGGTATGTTTACAGTTGATTTGTTTCTCTGTTATGCATTTGTTCCAATGTTGTGTTATGTTTGATTTCATGTTGAATGTATGAAGTCTGAGAGAGGAGAATAATGAGTTTCAATTGTTTCTCTTCCCGAGAATTACTGCAAGGAGTGCAGTGAACGTCTGCAAGGTGTGCGTTGATGAGGGTATGAGTTTTATCTCAGAAAGCTCATGAGAGATACCATTGTTATCATACCAGCTGAAGTGCAGGTGAAGCACGGATTCCCGCAAGGTGTGCGTAGGCAAATTGAAGCCCTAGATTTATAAATCCAGAAAGAATATTGAGACTACCACTATTGCAAAGAGTGCACAGGTTCGGAGACTCAAATAACCAAAGATTATTTGAAGGTTTGCCACAAGGAGTGTGAGCAGGGATCCTTTTGGGAAGATTGAGTTTACAAGTGAAAGCTCAGGAAGGATAACACCTTTGAAGTGCTCAAAGGGAGATGGAGATCGAAATTGTCTCATAGAAGTCAAGTTCATGCGAGAGAATGTCGAGTTGTTTGGACAATAGTCATTGAGGAGTGCATCTGGTGGTCATAATTCTCTATGGAGAACTCACGAAGTCGTGAGGACTATAAGATCCAGAGGAGCTGCAAGGTGGTTAGGGGTTGGACGAATCCACCACACTGTCATCAAGAACCAATCTGGACCGTTGATCATGGTCTGTCTGAGTCGTCAGATCATTTCGAGAATTCAGGATTCATAAGTTTGGAGTGCACTGAAAAATCCTTGGTCACACAAATTTCTGTATCGCAAAAGGGATTTCTAGGTGTGGAATTTCAAAAATTCGGTAATTCGGGGTTCGACATACCAAAAATTCTGATGGCTAGGAACCGGGACCCTTTGCATTGAAAATCCTGAAGTCGCGAAACGCGACATGCCTTTAGTATGGAATTTCGACATTTCGGCTTTATGGAGTTCGAGAAGTAGAGGAGGCTGTGGTTTTGGAATCAAGAATTTCAAACTCCCAGTTCACAAAATCCCGAAGAGGAAAAGGAGAAATTCCCAAGAAATTCAGGGACGATGTTCATTGGGCACCAATCAGGTTTCAGGGTTTCGAGACTCAAGAGGTAGAGTTGCATGATCAAAGGAACTCTTGAAATCACAAAAAGAGAAACACTGAAAGGTGGGTACCAAGTCTGAGTCGGGGGATACGTGCGACAGAAGTTAAAGGAGGGATCAAGCTTCAGTGAATATCCCAAAAGGCCATCGACCCTCGCATTCCATGGGATGTTGAGCCCATTTCGGTATTCCATCATTTTGGAATTCGGGTAATCATAATTCAATAGGAACACCTATTGGTTGTTCACTCAAAGTCCTGAAAACCGAAACTAGTGGGTGACAAGTGGCATGTGCTCTTCGCGTTGGAAGAGTCAACCTTTGTTGATGTTTTGCATTTCAACATTTGACAAGAGCTGTGGAAATACATTGGGACTCTCCAATTCCCTAAATCTAAAGTCCTTTGTGGCTTAAAAAAAAGGGTTTGATTAACCCTTGGCATGGTTTTAGTGAAGATCAAGTGCAGATCTCGGCCCGAGGGCAAGGGGGTCTACGCCAAAGTGGTATCAAAGCCCAAAACAATTTTTTTGCTTTCTAGGGCAAAGAGAAAAGAGAAAAATTCCTCAGCCATGCCGAGAAGAAGAGATAGGCCAATGCCTGATCTAGTAATGGAAAGAGAAATGCATGAGTTACATGCCAGACTTGATGCTATGGAGACAACACAAAGGCGTACAGTCGACGTTGGGGATATCAGCGAGGCTGAAAGTGAAAATGAAGCTAGAAATGAAGGAGAATAAGTTGCAGTCGAAGATGCTGCAGATGAACACTTAGTCAGGGTTGTTGCAAGGATAGGTGCCAGAGAAAAAATGGAGATTCCCATGTATGAGGGAAACTTAGATGTTCAAGAACTTCTAGACTGGATTAGAGCTCTAGATAAATACTTCGACTACAAGGATGTCGAGGAAGACAAAAAATTCAAACATGTCATTACTAGACTTAAAGGGAATGCAACACTGTGGTGGGATGAACTGCAGGTTGACAGATGCTGCAAAGGCAAGCAGAAAATCAAAAGCTGGGATAGAATGGTTGTAAAGATGAAATCCAAATTTGTACCCAGGGATTATCAAATCACTATGTTTCGGAGGATGCAGAATTTGACATAGAAGTTGATGTCAGTGAAGGAAAAACACAGTAGAGGATTGGCCAGACATTTCGGTCATGAGAAGACGTTCTCAAAGTTAAATGGTTCATATTTTTGGCCAGGGATGAGGACAGATGTCAAGAAATTTGTGGACAGGTGTAGAATTTGTTTGCACACAAAAGGAAAAAGGCAGAACATAGGTTTATACCAACCATTACACATACCTGAAAGGTTGTGGGACGAAGTGAGCATGGATTTTGTATTGGGACTGCCAAGGACACATAGAGGATATGATTCAATATTTGTGGTAGTCGACGTATTTTAAAAAATGGCACATTTCATACCATGCCAGAAAACCAATGACGTAACTCATATTGTGAACCTGTTTTTCAAGGAAGTCGTCAGGCTCCATGGTTTGCCAAAGAGTATCATGTGTGATTGAGATACCAAGTTTGTAGGGCATTTCTGAATGACCTTATGGAAAAAGTTGGGGACAAGTTTGTCTTTTATCTCGGCATATCATCCTCAGATGAATTGACAAACAGAATTTGTAAACAGGAGCTTGGGAGATTTGTTAAGAAGCTTAGTAATTGAACATCAAATTGAATGGGATCACATTCTTCCATAGGCAGAATTCTCTTACAATGATTCACTCAATAGAGGCACAGGGCGGAGTCCATTCCAGATTGTATACGGAATGCAACCAAGGGGAGTTTCTGATTTGAAAGATTCAAAACAAAATGAATTCAGGAGTGTTAGTGTAGAGGACTTTGCAGAAGGAATGAAGGAGCTTCATAGCCGAGTTAAGGAGCGATTGCAAAGCTCAAGTCAAGAATACATGCAGAGAGAATATCAACACAGGCGAGAACTTCAATTTGAAGTTGGTTGACGTAGACGACGCCCGACACACGTCCGTGATCACCAGGACCTTCCCTTTCCCAGGCCCGAAGAGTTAAAGTACTCCTCAACCCCCTGTCGGGAGTTCTCAATACCCAAAGTCTTTCTCTACGATATCCCCTCTTTAAATCGAGAAATCAGACCTCGCAATATCGCGAGTCCTGCGCTCACGAAATCGGGTCTTGTAAATCCCCGAACCCCGATGACCACTCGCCTGCGGCTTTCTTTCTCCTTCCACTGGCTCTATCTCCACACGACCTTTCGGCCACGGGACCAAGCCTCTTTTCTCTATCGGAACTTTGGAGTTCGTTAATTTGCAATGCGAAGAATTCACACCCCTAGGATCTCCAATCCCCAATCTCTGACGCCACCTGTCCCCCTTTTACTACGCTCTGGGGCCCACACATTAACCAATGGTTACGGAGATATCGCCTCTCATGACCTCGTAAACCTTGACGCAAATATTTGCGCTCCCAACACGTGAACCTCCGAGTTCACGATATGCCTATGCCACCTATCCTCCACTTAGCACTGTGGCTGCGTGGTTATCGCGTTCCGGAGTTTCGTGATTCCTCCGACAGTGATTCTTACAACAACGAAAACCCCAAAAATATGATCCCCGATGCATGTGAGGACTAGCCTTGCACGTCACCACTCCTTCCCATGATATCAGGTATCGTGAGATCATGGTTTCAAATACGACAACCCTTTGTATGCGAGAACCTCGAATGTCGAACCCCGATTCTCCGGGATCTCGGGCCATGTATCCCCGCTGATATCAACGCCTCTGATCTTCTCAGAAAATCGCTAATTGCAACTTCAAGTGCAAGACTCTTGGCTCCAGATGCTCTGATTCTCCGATGAGCCGAGCTTCCTGACTCCCCTGCTCCTTCAACATGTGTCTCATTGAGATTAACGGTTGAGATCCTTTCGGGAAATCGTGGATCGCAATTCCGTTCTACAAGAGTCCCACGACCACAAAAACTTCGATATCCCAAACTCCGAACCTCTGGGATCTTCTCTGCTCCTCCAGGCTTAAAACCTGTGCAACTTTTTTGAGATCTAATGGCCTATGGGACTTCGCGGCTTCCATCTGCGAATCCTGACCGTCGATTCTCCTTTGATGATATTTCTCTGAAATGACTAAGTATTTCTTCTCCAGACTTACTCTTCAAGCCTGCGCCTGAAAACTCTACGTGACCCTTATTTGATCAAACTTCCTGTGCTTCCCTTCGATGATACTACGAAGGTGCTGTACCTTTCTGAGCTTCTCCACTCTAACTCCTTCTGAGGGACTTTTTGCGCACACTCCTTGCACCCGACCTTCAACAACTTCCCAAGTGTTGAGTCTTTCAGACTCTGTGCACCTCCTACAACAACAATCTTTAGCTTCCTGTCCTTAGATTAACAACTGAGATATCTGATCTCGCCTATGCATTACATGCACGGCTTCCACAACCCAAATCAACTTCTGGGCTAACAAGAACAAAATTTCACCTACTGAGCCTTCATCAATGCACTCTTTGTGGATGAATTCAACTACACTCTATGCAGGAATCTCCTGACTCAGACTGAGAAACAATTGAAACTTATTCTCTCTCTCAAACTTTAGTTTGAAACCTGAAATCACATGCACAACATATACAAAGAAAATTCATAACAAGAACAAACATTCATGAGCACAACATCAACACAGAGAAACAACACCAACCATGAAATTGAATCAGAACTTCATTCTATTAATTCAACATCTATACATGGGTGTTCTTCACAGAGTTCTCTGCTTGCTCTTCTCTTCTGAATGCTTGAGAATAATATTACAATGATACAATGAGGGTTTCTATATTCGTTTTCCCTCTCGAACTCTAAAACTGTCAAATCTGGAAAATAAAATCCTATCTACCTACATTAAATCTATTAAATGCCTCCTATCTAATTCAGACAAGAGCGTATGGCTCAAGGTCTACTACCATATACAAAAAGGCTCTCCTTCATAAAGGATTCATTAAAGACTTGTGCTACAATCCCAAATCACGTTTCAAAATTTGGGTTTGTTTCTCCAGCTGTTCTTCGCTTGATGTGCTGGCTCGCTTGCTGAGTCGGCAATGCTCCTCCATCATACTCCTCGGCTTGAAAAATTTCATGGGCTCCTATCCATGAGCTCCTGCACGGTCTATCCATGCTTTTGAATGGTTGCTTCTGTCTCCTAGATGGCATCTTCCACTGGATTATTCTTCCATTTGACCAGATACTCAAAGTATTCTTTCCTCCTGGTCTTTCTACCTACTCGCTTGTTCAGTATACGCTCCATCTGTAGCTTCTCTGAAATCGACATCTTCTTTTGCCACTGGACCTCCTATTGTTCATCACTTCCAGCTCCTATTTCTTCAGCGTTATATGGATATAAGTCCGAGACATTGAATGTCGAAGATATTTCGATCTCATCCGACAATTCAATCTCATAAGCATTTTTTCCCAACTTCTTCAGGACTCTACATGGCCCAATTTTCTTCATCTTCAGCTTGTTGTATGTTCCCCTTGGGAACCTTTCTTTCCTCAGATGTGCCAGAACTAGATCACCAACTTCAAACTGAAGTTGTCTCCTATGCTTATCTGCTCTGTGCTTATATTCCTGGTTCGATTCCAGCATCGCTGCTTCACTCTGCTGTGAAGTTCTTCCATCACCTCTGCGAATTCTTCAGCGCTTGCACTTTTCGTCATGATCTGTTCTGAATCCCTCAATTCAGATACTTCTCTTAACTATCTGCGATATACAATCTCAAATGGACTTTTACCTGTACTCTGATTCACTGAATCATTGTACGTGAACTCTTCTTGTGGCAACACATTGTCCCAACTACTGTGGTGCTCTGTCACCAGGCTTCTCAATAAATCTCCCAAACTTCTATTTAAAACCTTTGTTTGCCCATCCGTCTGAGGATGATAGGCTGAACTAAACATCAAATTAGTTCCCATTTTCTTCCAGAGTGTCCTCTAGAAATGTCCCATGAATTTTGTATCCCTCTCCGATACAATGCTTCTGAGTAAACCATGAAGTCTAACGATCTCCTTGAAGAACAAATTCGCGATACGAGTCGCATCGTTGGTCTTCTGGCATGGAATAAAATGTGCCATTTTGGAAAACGTTTCAACCACCACAAAGATTGAATCATGTCCTCTTTGTGTTCTCTTCAATCCCAATACAAAATCCATGCTAATTTCATCCCACGGCCTCTCGGGTATGGGTAATGATTGATAGAATCCCGCATTCTGCCTCCTGCCCTTCGAATGCTGACAAATTCTGCACCTGCCAACAAACTTCTTGACATATGTTCGCATCTTCGGCCAGAAGTATTCTTCACTGAGATTTGCAAATGTCTTGTCGTGGCCAAAATGTCCTGCTAATCTGCCACTGTGCTTTTCTTTTAGCAGATTCTCCCTCATGGAGCAATTCAGAATGCATAACTGATTTCCTCTGAACAACAATCCATTCTGGATCATGTAATCTATCCACGGGCTTCTATCTCTAAGAACTGGATTCTCAGTTGCCTCATATGCCTCTGCAAAATCTGCATCACCTGCATACATGTATTTAAGATTTTCAAAACCCAAGGTTTTGACTCGAAACTCATATAGCAACAAACACTTCCTGCTCAAAGCATCAGCCACTTTGTTAGCAGTCCCTGAAATGTGTTTAATTACAAACGTAAAATTTTGCATATACTCTACCCATTTTGCATTTTTCTGGTTCAGTTTCTCCTGCTAAGTCACAAACTGTAATGCATGATTATCACTATATAGATCAAATTCTCTTGGGATCAAGTAATGCCTCCACTTCTTCAACGCCTGTATGATAGCATAAAACTCTTTATCATACGTTGAGTATTTTACTTTTACATCATCCAGCTTCTCGCTGAAATATGCAATTAGTCTATCCTCCTGGCTCAAGACCGCTCCTATGGCAAAGCCACTTGCATCACATTTCACTTGGAAAACCTTTTCAAAATCCAGCAACACTAAAACTGACTGTTTTGTGATCTTTCGTTTCAATAGATTGAAGCTATTTTTAGCCTCAGCTGTCCAATGAAAAGAATTATGTTTCTTCTTGATGGTATCCATCATCACTGTGCTAATTCCACTGAAATTATTGATGAATTTCCGATAGAAACTAGCGAATCCATGGAAACTTCTCACCTCGAAAACATTTCTTGGTGATGGCCAATTTTTAATTACCTCCACTTTACTTGGATCCATCTTCAATTCATTTTTCGATATGACAAACCCCAAGTAAATGAGTTATGTCTTCATAAATGAAGATTTCCTCACGTTGATCAACAACTTCTCTTGTTGTAGCTTCCTCATTACTGCAGCTAAATGCTTCAGATGTTCTTCTCTTGTCTTGCTGAAAATCAATATGTCATCTAAATAAACAATGACAAACTTACCAATCAATTCTTTCAGCACTTCATTCATTAGCCTCATGAATGTACTTGGTGCATTTGTCAAACCAAATGGCATGACTAGCCATTCGTACAACCCTTCATTGGTTTTGAAGTCTGTCTTCCACTCATCGCCTTCCCTCATGCGAATCCGATGGTATCCAATTTTCAAATCAACTTTTGAAAAAATTGTGCTCCACTTAAACAGTCCATCAAGTCATCCATCCGTGGCAATGGAAACCTGTACCTGATGGCTATCTTGTTAATGGCTCTGGAATCTGTACACATTCTCCAACCTCCATCCTTCTTTGGACTTAGCACTGTTGGAACGACACATGGACTCGGACTCTCCCTGATCAGTCCTTTATCCAGCAGTTCTTGTACCTGCCTTTTGACTTCTTCATTCTCCTGTGGCGTCAACCTGTACGCTGCTTTGTTTGGAAAACTGACTCCTGGTATGAGGTCTATATGATGGTTCACACTCCTCATTGGTGGAAACGAATGAGGTAATTCGTCTACCACAATATCAACGAACTCTTCCAACAGTTCCTGAATTTCCTCTGGCAGATCATCCATTCTTGTGCTAGTCAGAACAATCCTCGGCTTTCTAACAACAAAAAATTGTGGATCTTCTCTCTTCTCCATATCTGTAAGAAGCTCCTTCCCACTCATGAGAAGTATTGTGTTGTTTAATTCTAGCTTTATCTCCTTATCCTTTATCGGAAGAAACATATGGGTTCTCCCATTTTTTTCCAGGGTATATGTGTTCATTCTCCCATCATTAACTACATTTCTGTCATATTTCCATGGTATGCCTAGCAATAAATGACATACATCCATGGGAATAACATCACACAAGATTTTATCATTATAACCCCCGATCTTGAATTTAACTAAACACTATTTAGTGACACTCACCTGATGTCCCTTATGTAGCCACAAAACCTTGTATGGACTCGGGTGATCAGTTGTCTCCAACGCTAGTTTCTCCACCATCTCGGTTGAAACGAGATTATTGGTGCTTCCGCTATCCACAATGACCTTGCATTTCTTGTCTTTGGTCTTGCATGCGGTTATGAACAGTCTTCTTCTCTGAGTTGTGTCCTCCACCTCCTTCTCGGGTGTTAAGAGAACTTTACGCATCATCAATGACCTTCCGTCTTTTGCGTCTTCTTCTTTTGCAGCTCACCTCTGTGCCTCGTCGATGTGAGCTTCACCTCCATCTTTCTTTCTGTCTGGACAGTCAACTGCCTTGTGTCCATTCTTCCCACATGTGTAGCATGTGATGATTCCTCCTCTGCCTCTTCCTCTACCTCTGGTACGAGGAAAAGTGTTATTATCAGCGTATCCTCCGCTCTGTTCTATCTATTGCCTTTGTTGTTTAGCTTGCTGGCCTTGCTGAGAACTTCCACCTCTTTCCATTATGTTCTGAGGCTTCTTCCAATCATCCTTAGATTTTTGGAACTTATCTTGGGCAACTGATTTTCCTCTTGGCTGGTTCTTGCCTCAGCCTCACTGTGCTGGCTTACGACTTAGCTTTTCTTCTGCCTTCAGTACCATTTGATACGCATCCTCCACTGTTCGGATGGTTGTCATACTTAATTCATCTTGAATTTCATACCTTAAGCCATTCATATACCTGGAAACCTTTTCATCATCGCTCTCCCGATGACCTGCTCTGATATTGAGCTTGTAGAATTATTCGGTATACTCCTTCACCGTCATCAACTTCTATCTCAATTTCTGCATCCTCCTGAACAGATTAGTTTGGTAATCCCTTGGTATGAACTTTGCCTTCATCTTTGCAATCATTCGATCCCAACTTTTGATCTTTTTTTTACCTTTGCAACGTCTATCTGCTTGTAGCTCGTCCCACCATAATGCTGCATGTCCGTTCAATTTTGTGACAACATGCCTTACCTTTTTATCCTCTTCGATATACTCATAATCAAAGTAGGTATCAAGAGCTCTAATTCAATCTAGAAGCTCTTCTGCATCCAGACTTCCTTCATAGACTAGAATGTCCATCTTGGTCTTTGAGCTCATCCGAGCGATAGCCTTAATTAACCGCTCATTGGCTGCATCTTCAGCTGCAACTTCTCCCTGCTGTTCGGCTTCAACTTCTCCTTCGGAGTCACTTAGATCTCTAGAATTTGCTGTGCGTCTCTGCGATGCTTCCATATCTTCCAATCTCGCTCTGAGATCGCGTATCTGTCTTTCCATCTCTGGATTCCCTACCAGCTTGCCTCTTCTTCGCACATCCCTGTCCTCTGGATCAGGCGATTGCCTCTCCCTTCTTGGTAGCATCCTGAATCTTCCTTTCCTCTCTATCTTAAGAAAACAAAGAGTTTAATCCCGCTCTGATACCACTTGACGTAGATGACGCCTAGCACACGTTCGTGATCACCAGGACATTCCCTTTCCCAGGCCCAAAGAGTTAAAGTACTCCTCAACCCCCTGTCGGGAGTTATCAATACCCACAGTCTTTCTCTGCGATCTCCCTTCTTTAAATCAGGAAATCGGACCTCGCAATATCGTGAGTCCTGCGCTCACAAAATCGGGTCTTGTAAATCCCCGAATCCCGATGACCACTCGCCTATGGATTTCTTGCTCCTTCCACTAGCTCCTTCTCCACACGACCTGTCGGCCATGGGACCAAGCCCCTTTTCTCTATCGAAACTTCGGATTTTGTGAATTTGCAATGAAAATAATTCACACCCCTGGGATCTCCGACACCACCTATCCCCCTTTTACTATGATCTGGGGTCCACATGCTAACCAATGGTTAAGGAGATATTGCCTCTCGCGACCTCGTAAACCTTGACACAAATCTTTGCACTCCCAACACACGAACCTCCGAGTTCACGATATGCCAATGCCACCTGTCCTCCACTTAGCACCGTGGCTGCGTGGTTATCGCGTTCTGAAGTTTCACGATTCCTCCGACAGCGATTATTACAACAACGAAAACCCCAAAAGGTCGATCCCCGATGCACGTGAGGACTAGCCTTCCACGTCACCACTCCTTCCCGCGCTATCGGGTATCGTGAGATCGCGTTTTCAAATACGACGACCCCTTTGTATGCGAGAACCCCAAATGCCGAACCCTGATTCTTCGGGATCTTGTGCCACGTATCCCCACTGAGATCAACAACTCTGATCTTCTCGGGAAATTGCTAATCACGAATTCAAGTGCAATACTCTTGGCTCCAGATGCTCCGATTCTTCGATGAGCCGAGCTTCCTGATTCCCCTGCTCCTTTGACACATGTCTCACCAAGATTAACGGTTGATATCCTTTCAGGAAATCGCAGATTGCGATTCCGTTCTAGAAGAGTCCAACGACCATGGAAACTCTGATATCCCGAACTCTGAACCTCCGGGATCTTCTCTGCTCCTGCAGGCTTAAAACCTGCGCAACTTTTTTGAGATCTAACGGCCTACGGGACTTCGCGGCTTCCGTCTGCGAATCCTGACCGTCGATTCTCCTTTGATGATATTTCTCTGAAATGACTAAGTATTTCTTCTCCAGACTTACTCTTCAAGCCTGTGCCTGAAAACTTTGCGTGACCCTTCTTTGATCAAACTTCCTGTGCTTCCCTTCGATGATACTATGAAGGCATTGTACCTTTCTAAGCTTCTCCACTCTAACTCCTTCTGAGGGACTTTTTGCGCACAGTCCTCCCACCCGAACTTCAACAACTTCCCAAGTGTTGAGTCTTTCAGACTCTGCGCACCTCCTGCAACAACAGTCTTTAGCTTCCTGTCCTCAGATTAACAAATTAGATCTCTGCTCTCGCCTGCGCATTCCATGCATGGCTTCCACAACCCAAATCAACTTCTGGGCTAACAAGAACAAAAGTTCACCTACTGAGCCTTCATCAACGCAATCTTTGCGGATGAATTCAACTGCACTCTATGTAGGAATCTCTTGACTCAAACAAAGAAACAATTGAAACTTATTCTCTCTCTCAGACTTCAGTTTGAAGCCTGAAATCACATGCACAACATATACAAAGAAAATGCATAACAAGAACAAACATTCATGAGCACAACATCAACACAGAGAAACAACACCAACCACAAAATTGAATCAAAACTTCATTCTATTAATTCAACATCTATACATGGGTGTTCTTCACATAGTTCTCTGCTTGCTCTTCTCTTCTGAATGCTTGAGAATAATATTACAATGATAGAATGAGGGTGTCTATATCCATTTTCCCTCTCGAACTCTAAAACTGTGTAATCTAGAAAATAAAATCCTATCTACCTGCATTAAATCTATTAAATGCCTCCTATCTAATTCAGACAAGAGCATATGGCTCGAGGTGTGATACCATATACAAAAAGGCGCTCCTTCATAAAGGATTCATTAAAGACTTGCGCTACAATCCCAAAGCACGTTTCAAAATTTGGGTTTGTTTCTCCAGCTGTTCTCCGCTTGATGTGTTGGCTCGCTTGCTGATTCGGCGATACTCCTGCATCATTGGTCATCTGATTCTTGCACATATGAGGAAGGAGAGGTTCCCAAGGGGAACATATAATAAGATGAAGATGAAAAATATTGGACCGTGCAAGGTCATAAGGAAATTTGGGGCAACCACATATGAGATTGAATTACCCGATGGGGTCGGAATCTCACCGATATTCAATGTTACGAATTTGTACCCTTACAGATCTGAAGAAGTAGGAGCAGAGGAGGAACAGAAAGGAATTCAATGGACAAAACAAATGCCTATAGTTGAAAATCCATAGATGGAAATCATAATTAACAAGAGGATTACCAAAAAGACCAAGAGAAAAGAGTATTTTGAATACTTGGTCAAATGGAAGGGACATCTAGTTGAAGATGTCAGTTGGGAGGATGAAGCAACAATTCATAAGAATGGCCAAACTGTGAAAGAGCTCATGAACAGAGGAGTTCATGAAAATTTTCAAGTGAGGGAGTATGATCTAGGAGCATCGTACAAAGCCAAAGCCCGCACCTAGCCAAAGGAACAGTTGGACGGACAGATGGAAAAAAAAAGGAGAGAGAAAGGGCATGTTTTTATGAAAACGTTTTGAATTTTGAAATTTGAAACATTAAAGTAATAGCTGGTAGAAGCATACTTACATTTATGTCTTGGGGATATGATAAGATCTAGAGAAATTACTCTCGTCTGCTGGATGTAATAGGCATTTAAGTTTAGAAGTATAGGAGGGAAAACGGATATAGACACCCTCACCCTTGTATCATTGTAACTTGTGGAGGATCATTCAGATTTCATAAGTTGTAGAGTTGTAGCAAAGAACTGTAGAGAAGAACCCATGTACAGGAGCACTTGAGTTAATATATGAAGCTTTGACTCAATTTTCATGGTGTTATGATGCTTACTATTTACATTTGTTGAATGGTATGTTTACAGTTGATTTGTTTCTTTGTTATGCATTTGTTTCAATGTTGTATTATGTGTGATTTCATGTTGAATGTATGAAGTGTGAGAGAGGAGAAGAATGAGTTTCACTTGTTTCTCTTCCTGAGATTTCCTACAAGGAGTACAGTGAACATCCACAAGGTGTGCGTTGATGAGGGTCTAAGTTTTATCTCAGAAAGATCAGGATAGATACCGTTGTTCTCATACCAGTTGAAGTGTAGGTGAAGCACAGAGCCGCGCAAGGTGTATGCGGGCAAATTGAAGCCTTGGATTTTATAAATACGGAAAGAAGATTTAGAGGACCACTGTTGAAAACAGTGCATAAGGTCGGAGACTCAAATAAACAGAGGTTATTTGAAGGTTTGTCGCAAGGAGTGCGAGCAAGGATCCTTTTGGGAAGCTTGAGTTTACAAGTGAAAGATTAGGATGGATAACACCTTTGAATTGCTCAAAGGGAGACGAAGATTGAAATGGTCTCATAGAAGTCAAGTCCAGGAGGGAGAACGCTGAGTCGTTTGGACATGACTCATTGAGGAGTGCATCTAGTGGTCAAAATTATCGGTGGAGAACTCGTGAAGTCGTGAGGACCATAGGATCCATAGGAGCTACAAGGTGGTTAGGGGTTGGATGAATCCGCTACCCTGTCATCAAGAACCAATGTGGAACTTTGATCGTGGTCTATCTGAGTCGTTAGATCATTTCAGGAATTTGGGATTCATAAGTTTGGAGTGCAGGGAAAAATTCTTCGTCACGCAAATTCCTGGATCGTAAAAGGGATTTCCAAGTGTGGAATTTCAAAAATTTGGTAATTTGGGGTTCGGCATACCAGAAATTCTGATGATAAGGAACCAAGACCCTTTGTGTTGAAAATCCCAAAGTTGTGAAATGCGACGTACCTTTAGTATGGGATTTCGGCATTTTGACTTTTCAGAGTTCGGGAAGTAGAGGAGGATGTGGTTTTGGAATCGAGAGTTTCAAACTCTCGGTTAGCGAAATATCGAAGAGGGAAAGGAGAAATTCCCAAGTAGTTGAGGGATGATAGACATTGGGTACCAATCAAGTTTCAGGGTTTCGGGACTCAAGATGTAGAGTTGCATGATCAATGCAACTCCCAAAATTGCGAAAAGAGAAACACCAAAAGGTGGGTCCCAAGTCTCAGTCGGGGGATACGTGCGACGGAAGTTAAAGGAGGGATCAATCTTCAGTGAAAATCCCGAAAGGCCATAGAACTCGCATTCCATGGGACGTTCAGGCCATTTCGGCATTCCTGCATTTCAGAATTCAGGGAATCATAAGGTAAGAGGAACGCCTGTTGGTTGTTCACTCAAAGTCATTTAAACCGAAACTAGTGGGTGACAGGTGGCATGTGCTCTTCGCATTGGAAGAGACAACCTTCGTTGACGTTTCACATTTCGGCATTTGAAAAGGGTTGTGGAAGTACATCGGGGCTCTCCAACTCCCGAAATCTGAAGTCCTTTGTGGCTTAAACAGAAGGGTTTGATTAACCCTTGGCGTGGTTTTAGTGAAGATCCTGTCCGGATCCCAGCCCGATGGAAAAGAGATATGCACCAAAGTAGTATCAGAGCCTAGAACAAATTCTTTTATTTATGTGGCAGAGAGAAAAGAGAAAAATTTCTCAACCATGCCGTCGAGAAGAAGAGATAGGCCAATGCCTAATCCAGTAGTGGAAAGAGAAATGCGTGAGTTACATGCCAGACTTGATGCTATGGAGACAACACAGAGGCGCACAGTCAACGCTGGGGATATTAGTGAGGTTGAAAGTGAAAATGAAGATGGAAATGAAGGAGAATAAGTTGCAGTCAAAGATGTTGCAGATGAACACCTATTTAGGGTTGTTGCAAAGATAAGTGCCAGAGAAAAAATGGAGATTCCCATGTATGAGGGAAACTTAGATGTTGAAGAACTTCTGGACTGAATTTGAGCTATAGACAAATACTTCGACTATGAGGATGTCGAGGAAGACAAGAAAGTCAAACATGTCGTTACTAGACTTAAAGGGAATGCAACACTATGGTGGGATGAACTATAGGCTGATAGACACTGCAAAGGCAAGCACAAAATCAAAAGCTGGGATAGAATGGTTGCATAGATGAAAGCCAAATTTATACTCAGGGATTATCAAATCACTATGTTTCGGAGGATGCAGAATCTGAGATAGAATTTGATGTCAGTGAAGGAAAAACACAGTGGAGGATTGGTCGGACATTTTGGTCATGACAAGACATTGTCAAAGTTAAATGGCTCATATTTTTGGCCAGGGATGAGGACAGATGTTAAATTTTTTTTGGACATGTGCAGAATTTGTCACCACACAAAAGGAAAAAGGCAGAACACAGGGTTATACCAACCATTACCCATACCTGGAAGTCCATGGGACGCAGTGAGCGTGTATTTTGTATTGGGACTTCCAAGGACATAGAGAGGATATGATTCAATCTTTGTGGTAGTCGAAAGATTTTCAAAAATGGTACATTTCATACCATGCCAGAAAACAAGTGATGCAACTCATATTGCGAACCTGTTTTTCAAGGAAGTCGTTAGACTTCACGGTTTGCCAAAGAGTATCATGTCTCATCGAGATAACAAGTTCGTAGGGCATTTCTAGAGGACCTTATGGAAAAATTTGGGGACAAGTTTTTCTTTTACCTCAGCGTATCATCCTCAGAAGGATGGACATATAGAAGTTGTAAATAGGAATTGGGAGTTTTGTTAAGAATCTTAGTGACTAAGCATCACAGTCAATGGGATCACATTCTGCCACAGGAAGAATTTGCTTACAATGATTCACTTAATAGAAGCACAGGGCGAAGTCCATTCGAGATTGTATATAGAATGCAGACAAGGGGAGTTTCTAAATTGAAAGATTCAAAACAAAATGAATTCAGGAGTGCTAGTGCAGAGGACTCTGCAAAAGAAATGAAGGAGATTCATAGTAGAGTTATGGAGCGATTGCAGAGCTGAAGTCAAGAATACAAGCGTAGAGCAGATCAACATAGGCGAGAACTTCAATTTGAAGTTGGTGATTTGATTCTTGTGCATCTGAGGAAGGAGAGGTTCCCAAAGGGAACATATAATAAGATGAAGATGAAAAATATTGGACCATGCAAGGTTATAAGGAAATTTGGGGCAAATGGATATGAGATTGAATTACCCGATGGGGTTAGAATCTCACCGATATTCAATGTTACAGATTTGTACCCTTCCAGAGCTGAAGAAGCAGGAACAGAGGAGGAACAAAAAGGAATTCAATGGACAAAACAAATGCCTGCAGTTGAAAATCCAAAGATGGAAAGTATAATTGACGAGAGGATTAGCAAAAAGACTAGGAGAAAATAGTATTTTGAATACTTGGTCAAATGGAAGGGACATCCAGTTGAAGATTCCAGTTGGGAGGATGAAGCAACAATTCATAGGCATGGAAAGACCGTGCAAGAGCTTATGAACAAAAGTTCATGAAAAATTTCAAGCGAGGGAGTATGATCTAGGAGCATCGTACAAAGCTAAAGCACACACCTAGCCAAAGGAACAGTTGGACGCATAGATGGAAAAAAAAAGGAGAGAGAAGGGGCACGTTTTTATGAAAACGTTTTGAATTTTTTAATCTGAAACATTAATGTAATAGCCAGAAGAAACGTACTTACATTTATGTCTTGGGGATATCAGGAGATCTAGAGAAATTACTCTCATCTGCTAGATGTAATAGGCATTTAAGTTTGTTTAATGAAAGTAGGTAGATTTAATTTAATAGATTAGATAGTTTAGAAGTATAGGAGGGAAAATGGATATAGACACCCTCACCCTTGTATCATTGTAACTTGTGGAGAATCATTTAGATTTCATAAGCTGTAGATTTGTAGCAGAGAGTTGTAGAGAAGAACCCATGTACGGGAGCACTTAAGTTAATATATGAAGCTTTGAATCAATTTTCATGGTGTTATGATGCTTATGGTTTACATTTGTTGAATGGTATGTTTACAGTTGAATTGTTTCTCTGTTATGCATTTGTTTCAATATTGTGTTATGTGTGATTTAATGTTGAATGTATGAAGTATGAGAGAGGAGAAGAATGAGTTTCAATTGTTTCTCTTCCTGAGAATTCTTGTAAGGAGTGCAGTGAACGTCCACAAGGTGTGCGTTGACAAGGTTCTGAGTTTTATTTCAGAAATATCAGGAGAGATATCGTTGTTCTCATACCAGCTAAAATGCAGGTGAAGCACAGAGCTGCGCAAGGTGTGCACAGGCAGATTGAATCCTTGGATTTTATAAATCCAAAAAGAAGATTGAGAGGACCATTGTTGCAAAGAGTGCACAGGGTTAGAGACTCAAATAACCAGAGATTATTTGAAGTTTTTCCGCAAGGAGTAAGATCAGGGATCCTTTTGGGAAGTTTGAGTTTACAAGTGAAAGCTCAGGAAGGATAACACCTTTGAAGTGATCAAAGGGAGATGGAGATCAAAATCGTCTCATAGAAGTCAAGTTCATGAGGGAGAATGTCGAGTCGTTTGGACAAGAGTCATTGACGAGTGCATCTGTTGGTCAGAATTCTCTGTGGAAAACTTGCAAAGTCGCGAGGACTGTAAGATCTAGAGGAGCTGCAAGGTGGTTAGGGGTTGGACGAATCCGCCACCCTGTCATCAAGAACCAATGTGGGTCGTTGATCGTGGTCTGTCTAAGCCATCAGATCATTTCGAGAATTCAGGATTCATAAGTTTGGAGTGCAGGTAAAAATTCGTGGTCATGCAAATTCCCAAATAGTGAAAGGGATTTGCAAGTGTGTAAACGGATGTCTTTATAATAGCTAGGAAGTTAATGATTGAAATGACAGCCATTTATTTTGTGTGACTACTAAGAATATTCCAGCCATATTTAATCCTGTCCATAGAAAACTTATTAAGCACTAAACCCCTATTAAATCTGCCCATTGTCAATAGGTGTAGGCCTTTCGGCGTAATTAGTTCAAAAAACTACAAACTCCTTAAATCAACTATCTCCGTAATTTCTACAAGTTCCTTTAAATATGAATGTCAAAAAATTAAATATGAATGTCAAAAAATTATAGGACCGAGAAGGATATTACAAACACAAATTTTGTGGCAAAGAAAAACACTTTAAACCTTGTTTAAGTTGGAAACAATCATGGCTTGAAATTCTCCTTACATAAAAACACTACTTTCAGAAATGTTGAGGTAGTTCACCATAAGGAAACGCAGAGTGTAACTTTTCCAAATAACTAATAAAAGGGAGCGGGCCTAAGGTGCTTATGAGTAGATATTTCCAGTAAACCCCACAAAACCGCTAATTCCAATGTCACCAAAGGCTTATTCAGATATGGAAAGTAGGAAATAACCATTCCATACCCGTATAGGTAGACGTAGCTACCACAATTTATTGGACAGTATGGTCCCATTTTTAAATTTCCTAAAATGAAATCAAACCAACGTCGGGTTTTTTCTTTCTTCAAACCATTAAAACCAAAGAAGAGGAGCAGAGTATGATCAATCAAAAAAAGGGAGAAGAGGGTGCAAACCCATCATTCTTTAAATAGAGAGGACTGTATTTTAGCTTGTATACTAGGTATCACAACAAGCATCTTTCCTGAGGAAGAAGGGAACAAATACATACATTTCCACTAATAATCAATGCATACACCTCATATCGATCAAACTGCTTCACACCACAGACAAGGTCGACCAGAAGGAGCCTCTGTGAATTCTTCACCAACGAGTCACAAGAGATAGAGCAATGTCCAAATAAGAAGGGGAATTCGTCAATCCAATCCGATTCGCCAACCTGAGGATGGAAACCGAAACCAATTTTTTTTAATCCACAAATATAAACCTCAAAACGATCATCCACAATGCATCGCAATGCTGGTCATCCACAAGAAACGTATGCGAATTTGTATCAGCGAACCATGGTAGGAAGAGTAGAAATGATGACTAAAAAGAAAGGGAATTTCTTTAAACCAAGCTAGATTTCCAACCAGAGGATCGAAGGTAAGATGGAAACCAGATCCAAAAAAATTATTCCATAGGGCTTGCATTGTCCCACAATTATGATTCCAGGGAGTAGAAGAGCATTCAATTGCCACAGATCAAATGTAAATTTGCATTAGAATCTTTCGGACTAACTTCCATTTGAAATAATTTCCAATACTTAGACAACACACTATGAAATTTTGGATCATTCAAAATTTAATGAGGATTCATCTCTACCACAGGAAAAATTTATGGGATGGATCATTCCAAATTTAATGAGGATTCATCTCTACCACTGGCCAAATTTATGGGATGGATCATTCCAAATTTAATGAGGATTCATCTCTACGCTAAATTTATGGGATAGTTCTATAGACATGTGCTCCATTTTTAAACATAGTTCCCAAACTTAATTATGTCTCTCTTTTTCCCTGTAGAAATAATGACAACATCAGCAAGTAAATATTTTGTCATACACTTAGCAACTTAGAGATAACGGTCTTATATGAACTCTAAAATGTCTAAACTCACATTCAGAAATTACCATAAGCATAAATACACATTGCTAAACAATTTTGCAGCCGAATAAGCACAATAAAGAGCACATTCAACTCATAAAAACTCATAAATTTAGGCAATGTCAGGGAAAACCCCAATGTGGAAAGATATATCAACAGCAACAATACATTTACAGCCAAGAGAAATAACTTACAACAACCAACAGTCCCAAATTTCTTCCTTGAAATCTATGAACAAAAAATCCGTACTGTTGTATGGATTTTCCCTCTTTCATCACCTTGAAATTTGTGTCAACTAATAGTTGTATGGACAACAACAGAAAATTGCCCTCTTCATCAACAAAAAACACTAGAAAATTTGTCTCGATTTGCATGCAGCAAGCTGCCTCGAAATCTATGCCCTCTCAACCTATTGTATGGACCGTATGGACCTGTATAGTATGGTCTCTCTAACATCAGAAATTCCCAACACTATCACACTGAAAAATCCCTTGGGATTTGTTCCCAATCTCGCTTGGGAAATGAGCCTTCCTTTCTGCCCTCTTTCCTCTCTTAAGCTCTCTCAAAAATATCTCTCAAAATCTTCTCATTGTGTCTCGCACACTATCCAATGCATTATATTATAAATTGAAAGTGACCCTTCACCTTCTTCAACTCTAGATCTAAAGGCCAAGATCCAATCTTGCCTTTACAAGATCATTGGTCATGATTTAGTCCCTCCAAAATACATTTTCACTTTATAACATAAGTGCACATTCTAGGGTCATGATTCTTCCTTGATGATTTCAATTGCTCCTCTGGCTTTCTATACTAATTCACGTTGCTCAAAAATTATATGAATGGAGGGCCATATTTCTGACATGGATTTGTTGATATCTATTCATATGTTTTCCTTAGCTTGGGATAAGGTATTTTCCATGGCAGTCTCTTTCCCTAATTGTTGTAATTGTTGACTAAGCCTTTGAGACTTCTGCATCTCTGTAACACCTTGTTTCCCCCAGTTTGTAATAATAACTGGACTGACCCGAATTGTGGCAAACTCATAAATGTGAATATGTGATGTAAATGGACCTTGTGGAAAAGGTCAATGAATGTGAATAACATTATAAATTTATACTGTAGGATTTCTGAGAGGGGATGTGCTGAAAAAGAGACCATGATGGCGGTGGAAGGCACCTGGAAAGGTGGTGTTAACTTCCACCAAGAATTAATACCGTATTTAGACTTCATTGGCCCGGAGAACCAAAAGCGGCTCGCTGGCCTTGGATTAAATGCCTCGCAGGATGGTAGATGGATGGCTCCTTAGGAATTAATGAGGGATGGGGAGGTGAACCACCCATCTGTAGAGTTGTCAGGTCTGACCAACATGAGGGAAATCATGCCACACACAACCTCGCAAGAGGATAAGGCATGGGGGAGAAGCGAGTGGCAGCAGATGCAAGGGGAGAAAGAGAACTCTGGCGATATGTAGAGTGAGTGATAGTAGAGAGGAAGGAGAGTAACCTTCACTCCTGGTCACTGGTAAATAAAGACACTATCTCACAACATTGTCATCTTAGCTCAGGGGTGGCTAGTGGTGAATCCGCTAGGAGTCACTGAGCCTATGGTTGGGTGGAAACGAGTACCCCTCTCAGCAGTTGCATAACCCCTGGTGTTATTTCTAATAAGTGTTTTTCCTCTGACATCTTGAAATATATATTTTATTCCAACATTTATATTTATAAGCTGTGAAATGGTGAATGATTTCAGAGTAAGAATGTCTGTATAGTGTTTTGATCAGTATTGGTAGATGCATGTTTATAATGGAAAGACTGCGTATGGCTTATATCTTCAAAAATCACTATTTATATGCATATTTGACGGCAACCGCACCCTCTCTAGCATGTCTGCTACCTCCAGGACCTTCGTGTCTCTTGGCTCGAAGAGTGTCGATACTCTTCTATCTTCCAATCGGAAGATCTGCACCCACAGTTCTTTCCACGCAACCCTCCTTCCTTGATCTGTCGGAGGATCGGAACTCGCTGCCTCGCAAGTTCAAAAGTAGTGCGTTACCCCTTCGGATCCCCGAGACCCGAGATGTCAGTCAACACTGACTTCCTTCCTCCGCTATCGAGACTTCGATCTTATCGCGTTTCCGCAACTCGCAATACCAACCACTCGGGGTTCCAACCTCCGATACCCGATGTGCCGAAATGCTGAGACTCGCGACCTCGCTTCCTTCGCAACTTCGCTACTCAAGAAACCCAACGACTTTTACTTCGACTCCCGATACCCGAGACACCGAACCTCTGATGGGCTATGCCACCTGTCTCCCACTATCTTCTGTGGCCCACACAATCCACGCGATCGTCGGGACTTCGCGTTTCTCTATCTCACGACTTTCCCTTCGAAGAGTTGGAGTCTTACCTCGCGAACTCCTGATGTGTCGATCCATGAGCAGATCCAACGCTCCTCGTGATCCCTACTGACGGTTCCTGTTTTCTGAGATTCAAATTCTTATCACCCCTGCACTCTAACCTTCGCAAGATCCAATGACCCTCGGATTCTCACGACTTTCCTCGGAGAAATCCCGACTGTCCGTTCTTTTTGGTGAAATCCAGAAATGACGAGATGCTCCTCCACGGAACTCGTCACCCTGCACACAAGTTTCAGCACCTGTTCGAACACCTCGATGCGCAGTCTCTTTGTGAAATCTTTGGACAAATTTTGAAGGCCTACTCCTCCTGAGCTTTTCCGACTTCAATTCCCTCAGGAAGAAGTTCTTTCATGCACTCCTTGCAGAAAATCTTCAAACACGACTAAGTGATGAAGCTTTCGATCCTGCGCACTCCTACAGCAGAAATCTTTCAATCCCTTGACTCATAATCGCAACTCTGAGTCTTCGCCTAGCTTGCGCACGCCTTGCACGGTCCCGGTGCCAAATCTGCACTTCTGAGATGAACGAAGACAAAAGCTTGATCTAATTTAACCCTGCAGTCACGCACTCCTTGCGGACAAATTCAACTGCACTCCTTACAGGAATTCTCTGGCTCACTTAGAGAAACAATTGAAACTCATTCACTCATTCTCTCAGATTTCAAATCAACCATGAAATCACATACACAACATATAAAATAAAATGTATGATAGGAAACAAAGATCCATGAGTAAAACATCAACAATACACAGAGAGTAACACAACCATGGGATTGAATCAAGCTTTCTATTAATTCAATATCTGTACATGGAGGTTCTTCATACACTTCTCTGCTGCTCTACTCTTCTGCTTCATAATGTTACAATGTACAAAGGAGGGTGTCTATATCCTGTTTCCCTCTCGAGCTCTAAACTATCAAATCTAGATTTTAAATGTTCTATCTACTTTACATTAATCCTATTAAATGCCTCATCTACCTAAGGATGTGAGATTAAAGGCTCAAGGTCCATTACACTATATAAAGTGTGCTTCATTAAATCCACATATTAATGTTTGGCGCAACAAATATCAAGGTGCTTTCAAAAAGAAATCTGCTAGCTTCTCCAGCTGTCCTCTGCTCTCGCGCTGGCTCGCTTGACGTGGGTGATGCTCCCGCATAAATATTGATCTAATTCAGACTGCATGTATGATTTTTCGGAGAAAGGTACCCTTATCTACCTCAGATAGTACCCTGGGTAAAAACCTCCCCATAGAGATACCCTCCTTGAAAAGCCCATCAAGAACCGGGAAAGAGAATGTGAAAGCGCAAGGCCTTAGTAACCCTGCACGAGGATGAACGATCCTCTTGAAAACCCGAGATGGAAGCATAAGACTGAAGTATTGAATCGACGGATGAGATCGCGTCGGGACATCGGTGGTCACTCATGACCGTCAAATCGGAAGAAGAAGATGGAGGGTTAAGTGCCTTAACCCTGATAGGTATTGATCGACGGACGAGATTCCATCGGGAAACCTGTGGTCACGCATGACCGTTTGTGTTGTAGGAGTAAGTAAGGTGTTAAATGCGCTACCCCATTTTTTTTTTCTTTGTCTTCGAGGGTAGCGAAGAAATCGGGACCGTAGATCCCCAAGGTCCATGAGAACGTCTAGACCATTGATTTTTCCACATCCAGGAAGTCGTGGGAGAATGCACAAGTTAGGAACCGGTCAGAGCCATCAGATCTCGGCTGAAAAACCCGACAGTCATTGGATCTATCACAAGATACCTGAGGGTTAAACCCCCAGTGAATAGGGGCGAAAAACCTCGAAATAGATTTGGGTCATCCGATTTAAGGAGGCCACGTGTCGTGAGATTACCCATTTCGGGAAATTGGGAATCACGAACTTGGGAGTCCTGGTGACGAGAGTTCGAGACTTTCCATGGTGAAAACCTCGAAATAGATTTGGGTCATCCAATTTAAGGAGGCCACATGTCATGAGATTACCCATTTTGGGAAATCGAGAATCGCGAACTCGGGAGTCCTCGTGACGAGAGTTCGGGACTTTCCATGGTGAAAACACCGAAATAGAGTTGGGTCGTCCAATTTAAGGAGGCCACGTGTCGTGAGATTACCCATTTTCGGAAATTAGGAATCATAGGATCTGGAGTTCTGGTGACAAGAGATCGGGACTTTCCATGGTGGAAATCCCAGGACAGATTTGGACGTCTGATTTATGGAGGCTACGTGTCGAGAGATTAACCACAATGGGAAACCAAGGATCAAGAATTCGGGAGTCCTGTGATTGAGAGTTCAAACTCTCATGATGATAAATTCCGATGAACGGATGAGATTCTTTTAGAGGATCTCAGGGTCTATAACAATTGTCAGATGAGAGGAAGAGACGTCAACTTTAAGCCGGGGCACAAATATGCCTCAGGGTAAGTAGCAAGCAGATCTGAACGAACAAAGTCCAACCGCTCAGATCTACGGCTGAGGCTTCATTCCGGAGCCCCCTTGTCGTTCTGCCTTTAACGGTGAGGGGTGGGGGGGTCCAGAATCGAACGTGCAACTTTCGAACGATTGAGATTAATTCACCTTGATCAACAGTGCTCAGGTGAATTCCAGACCCCCCTTGCCATTCTACCTTTAATGGGGGGGGTCCAGAATAGTGTGGTGTGTGAAGTGGGGCCCCCTCCTGTCATGTCGACTACTCTGTCGCATTTCCCCCTCTGCCACCTGTACTCCACTTAACCGTGTGATGGGTCCTGTTCTCATTGGTTGGTTGCTAACCCTGTAGGGATTCATCCCTATTGGCCAGTCACTAGCCTTGTTGGGGTTCGACGGTTGCAATGTCGAACGATTCGATGTTCTTGTAGAACTGAGGCGCGAAATACAAAGAGGCACCATGATTATTTGACCTGTGATCATGGCCCGTGATCACAAGAGAGAGAGAGAGAGAGAGAGAGAGAGAGAGAGAGAGAGAGAGAGCTAACTTTCACTAGGTCTCCATAGGTAATTTGGGGGCTTGGATTCTATAGAATTCCAGAAAAATTTGATTGAGGTAGTGGGTATGTGACAATCTCTGCCTGGTAATTGGCCTAGAACATTGATTTCAATTCCTACAATGTCTTTACCTAATTTTCTGATTTCTTCCCCTTGTATGGACATATCTTCCATGGATTTTACAAGTTTATCAGATGCATCTGAGACTTGTACTGGGATTGTTGATGGGATTGCTAATGGAATTGTTGCTGATGTGGACCCCTCTGCTGTTCTGATCCATGTCAGAGGAAATACATCCAGTGGGATCATGGAAAGTTCACATTTTGCTCCTTTTCTTTTATCAGCTTGTCCATTTCTTCCTCCATTTCCCTTATTTGTGCATTTTGTTCCATGATTAAATTTAACATCTCTTCTTTGTGGATTTCAATCTTATCCACTTCTTTGGTTTGTGAATCTTCTATAGCTGGAAGCTTCATCTGCTTTCTAAGAGATGTTATATCAACATTATTCTTCTTTATCAACTCCTCTGCTGCTTTGACATTTGTTGGATCATACCCAATTTTAAGAACCAATTCTTCTAATGATTTTATTTTGTTATCCTTGGCCAAATAAGATATCTTCTCGAGCTTTAATTGGGACTAGATATTATTTAGGGATAGCTTCAATTCAGAAGTAGTCATGGAGGTATTTTTCAAAGTTGAGAATATCATTTCTCCTGTCTATCTATGCATATCCATCTGGTCCACTAGATGGACATCTTTTACATCAAATTCAAAAACAGTCCTTTTGTAGTATGCAACTTTTATTGGATGGGGAACTTGTGCTTGTAAGAATGTCATTTGCATTCTTTCTCTTTCTGTGTCAAAAGATCACAAAAGTTTGTGTACAACAATGTAGGTATGTTTCCATAATTGAGTGTAGGTGTTGTTGTTGAGGAGCTCATTACTTTTCTTGAACTGCTTATATTTGTCAAAAATGTTTGACTCTTTTTTCCCATGAGATGATTTAGTTGTTAGAGTAGTATCTAGGATTCTTTAATATGTCGGTGATGATGGAGAAATTATAAACAAACTGTATGAATGGGTTGAAGAGTGTGGTCCCTCCGAGACTATGGTGGACTACATTTCTCCCTCCTTGAGAAAGTCTGTTGTATGACTGGTTTTATCCCTCTTTCTATATATATGAAAATCCTAGGCTGAAACTTATGTGGCTAAAGGAGAAACATCCTTCCTTTATCTCTTCTCTTCTTTATTTTGGGGTGTATTAGTCTATGAATTGGTTATAGAGGTATTTTTCTCCTATGTTTCTTGCAATGTGTTCTCCTACCACTCTGTTTGGTTCATGTATCTTTCTACCTCTAGCCTCTGTGTGTGTACACTAGGATTTCTCTTTTGTTTGGTTCTAAGTTCAGAAATGACACCAAATGGGTCATATTCCTAAGTGAAACTCGGAGGAAACCTCATTTCTTTGAAGACAATATTTGCTTCTTCTCTTGTTGATTTGATGTTGTAGATGAAAGGTCCAACCTGGGTTTTGATTCTGAGCTGGGATTTCTTCTTTGTTGCAACAAAGTGAATATCATCTGAATTCACCATTTTCCTTATATACTCTAGTGAAAAAATCCTCACTGGGAGGTATTTGGGCAATCTATAAGGAGGCATCTCACACCCATATACCCTTATCTCTATATTGTTTTGGTTTAAATACCAACCCCCTATCTTATCTTGATCAGATAGGTGAAATACGTTATGAATTTCTTCACTGACCCTTGGCTTTATGTTGTTGTTCATCATACAAACAACATGATGAATGAATTGATCTATGAAGTCCTTAAAGCCGTACTCTATTGAATTTTTACTCACGGTCTATGATGTCACTGATTGTGGGATTCCTTCCTGGTTTAACTTCTAAAGTGCATAGAAAAACCTATCTGATTGGTAAACTAAAAACATGTAGACCAGAACTGGAGAGTATATGAACATCCCTTCGGTTGGAAACCTGAATAACTGATTATGAATATTGTCAGTCAGAAATTGACTGAAATTGAATTTAATGGAAAATATTTCTTCTCTAGAAAATATGGATAGAAAATCTAAAATAGGCTCATCTACCCATTCACCTGAGTAATAACCTAACATGTAGGAAAGCATGGATATGATCTAGTTGGCTTCGACAGTGAAAATGGAAGATGAGTAAGGTGAATTATTCTTGGGAAATTGTTCATCTTCATGGAGGAAAATCTCAAAGATCTGGGCTCTTTGGGGGAATGTCAGTTTCTGGTATAGGTCATTTTGGGATTCAATATAGAATGGGATGGCTGAGTCATTTCTAAGGATCTGCAACATCAGGTCAATGGATTTGAAAGTAACTTTGAACAATGTTTCACCGCAGGAGTAGGTAATGGCTATTTGGCCAGGCTAGTAATTGGCTTGGCATCCAAGAGAAAATTCAGGGAAGTGGTGAGTTTGAGGAAACATATACAGAGGAAAATTCGACTCCTAGAATGCAATTTCAGTTAGGAGTGCAATTCAAAGAATTCGAATTTGCACATTGGATCTGTGACTTTGTAATCCTTATCTTCCAGAGGGATGTGGTACAAGTCGACGGGAGGGGGAATCATTGGGTTCTCGAATGTGTCTACAGTTTTAGCCTTGGGTGCCATAACTGACAAAGTTTATAGTAAAACAATGGTGAAATTGTATTACCCGGGGAAGAGATTCAACTGTTGACGATGAGAGTTGGTGGTGGTTAATTTGACATATTTGTTCAATGTGGTATCCACAGTGTTTTTATCAAAAAACGACGTAACATGATGTAAAATGGGGTTTTAAGGCATACAATAGATATCCGTTATGGCACGAGGTTGTTATGGGGCAGTTAACGGTCAGGAGGAACGTTTTAATTAGATAACAGGTATGTAGAGTATGACAAATGGCATGTATTGATAGGATTACAGTGGCGGGGTGAGGTGAGTGGTATCGGGTTTTGGTTTGGCATATCAAATTGTACCAAATTGGTACACTCTCTTAGCTTCAACTCAATTTGCTCAATCATGTGTTGGCTCTATGTGATTTTTGCAAAGAACTATTTGTCTCACTGTCTGAGAGTATGGATTCTACTCTCTCTACAACTATTCCTTTTACAACTGGGACTCTGCACCTACACCTCCTTTTTCTGAAAATGAGAATGACTGCTCCATTCTCACTACAGCTGATGAAATCTTAGAGTAGTTATTCTACTCCATCACAATAACATATTCATTTTCTCCCTCTGAATATCATACTACATCATCCTCCTTTTTTTAATGGAAAATGGTTTTTCTATATATACTTCTTCTGATTACTGGAGCAAGTGTCTCCTCGTAGTGTTCTCCCTCTTGCTAGGAAAATCCTCTAGAAACAAATCATCATTTATACATCTCTATGAGTTTTGCATGGGAGGTTACTCCTTCTATGATGGTAGTTGGTGGGGCTTCCTTCCTTACTACTAGTTTATCCATCTTCTCCTCATGATATGTCTCGTGAATGCTATATGGATTTGCATCCTACAAATCGTCACGAGACCATGTTGGTCTCTTCCTGGTTACTACAATGATTCTAGGCACAACCTTCTCACTCTATTAACTCTTTCCGATGATCTGAAGAGTGATCAATTGCACCAAAGGGTTTTATCGGTCATCTTTGGAGCCTTATGCTCCTTACAATCAATCTCCATATGAGATACTTTGTATCTCACAAAAGTACCCTTCTTCATCTTCTTCTTCTTTGGTACATGGATGTATACGGTCATGTATACAACTTCTTATCTGGATAGTCTACTCCATGTCTCAAAATAGATATTATCTAATATGTTGTCTCATGCAACCGTCACTATAGATTCCCTTAGGGTTAACATCTGTGACCTTCTCGGAACAAGAACAACAAGGGAGAAACAATGGACAAGAATAATACTCTTTGTAATAATAATAATAACAATAGCGAGAACAATTGTCATGGTAGATCCTTTAGAGCTATCACTTGTGACTTTACTGAAACAAGACTCAAAAGTAATAAATACAATAGTAATAAATGAGAGCAACTCTCTTATAGTGCTGTGATGAATCATTCCTCCATGGTAACCTGGAAACAAAAAAATATGTTTCTCCTAGAGGAAATGTAAGTTATATCTAGTAAATAATTACAATAATCATTTATCTCAATAGTGATCACATGCTACCAAGTATTAAATTGTAAAACTTTTCAAATATTGATATCAAAACTATAGTTTTTACTTGTAATGTGGTAGCTATCAAATTTGATATGTGCAAAGTTGAATCTTATCAATTTAATCAATCAATCCTGGAACTTGGAGTCTTGTCCTCAAGAATGAGTGTGTTTCTTTTCTTTCGAGTCTCCTTCACTCAAGATGACAAGTATTCTTTTCAACCTGCCCTACTTACTGAGATAATATGATTTCTTGAAATAAATCTAAGTTAGAGAATAAAATCTATAATCTCAAACTTAATCAATCTAATACTTTGACTTTAATTTTGACCAATGGTTAGTATGATAGTCATAACTTCAATAGATCAAAATGTAGACTAGATGTTCATAAGATCACAATAATTCCATAACGAATAGAGGCATATCAAATTAATCAAACTTGGGGTGCATTGTTCGTCTGAATGTGCTAGATCTAAGATCATTTTGGATATAGGATTGTTGTTTGGAAAAAAGATCAATTTTCTTGCAAATACCCTTAAGATAATGATACATTTTAATTATATGTAAGTACATACCTATTACGGTATCGACAAGTAGTGGCACCATCCAATGACAATGACAAGAAATAACGAACGTTTAAAACTTCAAAGGTGCTCCAACTTGTAATTTAGAGGTAACTCGACATTTCTTAGGGTAAAGTGTACTAGGACAATAAAAAATCAGTCCCAACACTTCACAAAAAAATTCACTACAATCGGTACTACAACTAGTACAACAACTGTCATGAAGGAATAGGCACAAAGGAACTGACACTCCAACTGCAACTGATACTACAACTAGCAACTGGTATTGCAACAACAACTACAAACCTAGGATTTTATGAGGCAACCCTAATTTCTTAGACTTCAAAAATCAGAATTCTAATCTATGGACTATATGCATCCTCCTAAAAAAAGCTTTTATATCGTCTTACTTTTCCAAATGTCCTCCAACAAGGTGGATGCCCCCTCCTTTTAGGGTTTATGTAAACACCCTAGTTTCTAAATTTTGTCCAAAACTGAAAATTGTTCCAAGGAAAAGATGTGCTAGGCTTAGAAGAGTATTACTATGCTCTTATCTTCTTAAGCAAGTTCTTTTATGTTGTGAAAATGCAATCTTTCATTCCCACTCTAATTCGAGGTTGAATTTTCATCTTTAAATAGTTGATTTGATTAGTGTTCTTTTTCTATTAACCATTGGTACAATAAATTCATATAAAGGATCACTAAAAGAATCATATCCACAACATACACAAGATTTACCTTGGGAAAACCCTTTATGAAAAAACCCAACGAATTTTCTTAATATAGATTCACCAACCAAGAACAATGCCTCTCTCCAAGAGAGAACTAACAAAGCACAATGCCTCTCTCCAGGAGAGAACTAACAAGGTAGAAGATCCTCCTCTAACCCTTGACTAGCGAAGAGTAGCACACCACATAACCAAGATATAACTAACAAGTAGATCAAGAATCTCCACAACTTGTCCTCCTAACTATAGTAGTCTCTCCCTCTAAGACTTGCATACTTCCTCTTCTTAGTTGTAGAGCTAGTGTGTGTGTGTGTTCAAATGAGGCTCTAGCCTCCCTTATAAATAGTAGTTTGGCCTGCATAAAGTAGGTATAGTTTAACCTGTCAATTTATCCTTTTAATTTACATTTTACTTGTCAAGATACAATAGGGACGACTTTTACAAAGGAACAAGAAGGTCGTCTTAACAAATATAATATAATAATATTCTTTAGGGTTTTTTCTTGGTAGTATAATAGGAATATCTTTCCAAGCTACTCAAACTCCAACACTTGTAATATCTTAATTTTATTTTATTCTCTAATTCTTTATTGCACCACATATTTTCTTTAAACTGAGATGTAATATTATTTTTAATATTATCAATATTCTATAGAATTATTTCTTCATGTATTCCTCAATGATTTAGAAAGACTTGGCATCTTTATGCATCTTGGTGGTTTTTCCTAGAGTTTGAAACAATTTTGGAGAGGCTCTTGTTGTAAATTTTATTTATATTGTTCTTGTACTTTAAATACCTAATCATAGTCATGCTCTCAATGGGGGAAATACCCACTTCTATGGGGGATATGATAGGATAGGTTGTATGTCCTTTAATTTTGATATTATAAGTTATAAAATTCTTTTGTATTTACTCTTATCTTTCTCTAAGATTCTCTAGAGATAGTGTATCCCCAAACTTCATGTCCATACAAGATAATAGGAGTGATGAGAGTTTCAAAGAGGAGTTTTTACTTATCCCATAGCTAAAGGTATGCTAATTTACAATTGTTTTCAAGCCTCCATTTATGCTTTCTTCAATGTTATAGTTCCAATTGAGCTTGTGGTGAATATAGATTTTGGGATATTTGTATGAAGACACTTCATTCACACTAATGTTGTCATATACCAAAGTATCATAAGTGATCTCTTTGGATTTAATGATGATATAACCTTCATTTTTTCCGATTTCAGAGTCTTACCCATATTAAAGCATAAGTTCTTCTGGGTTCTTAGTTGATTATCCAAACCACATGAACTCATCACCATATTAAAACACAAGTTGTTGAGGATCCCATATTAGAGCATAAGTCGTTGAGGATTCTTAGTTGATTATCCAAGCCATATGAACTCATCACCATATTAGAGCATAAGTTGTTGAGGATTCTTAGTTGATTATCCCTCATCACACTAAAAACAATATCATAAATTTATATTATATAAAAAAATATTTTATAAATAATATCTAGTATTAGTAATTGACTAATAATATTACATTAATATGAATAATTTGTTAGTAATTAATTTCTTTTTAAAAACAAAATTATTCGAGCAGAGTACAATTGTCATCATCCAACACTCTTATAAGCTGAATTTCAATATCCAACTAGGTGAGAAACAATGTTGCTTTTGCAATTTTCACCCTTGCTAAATGTTTGATGCGATTACAATAACTCACAGTTTTCTAACATCGAATTTCAATTTGCAGGTATCGTGATTGAATGGATTACAGGGATTGCACCATAACCTTGTTAAGCATGCTAGCTTCATCATCGTCCACCGCGATATCTGTTTGCATGCTCGCTCTGAATTATCAGACAGTCGATCAAGAAGTCCTGTACAAGAAGTCCATTAATTTTGAGATTATAAGTTATAAAATTCTTTTGTATTTACTGTTATCTTTCTCTAAGATTCTCTAGAAACAATGCATCCCCAAACTTCATGTCCATACAAGATAATAGGAGTGATGAGAGTTTCAAAGAGGAGTTTTTACTTATCCCATAGCTAAAGGTATGCTAATTTACAATTGTTTTCAAGCCCATAATAAGATTTTCACCCTCCATTTATGCTTTCTTCAATGTTATAGTTCCAATTGAGCTTGTGGTGAATATAGATTTCAAGATATTTGTATGAAGACACTTCCTTCAAACTAATGTTGTCATATACCAAAGTATCATAAGTGATATCTTTGGATTTAAGGATCATATAACCTTCATTTTTTCCGAATTCAGAGTCATACCCATATTAAAGCATATGTTTTTCTGAATTCTTAGTTGATTATGCAAACCACATGAACTCATCACCATATTAAAACATAAGTTGTTGAGGATCCCATATTAGAGCATAAGTCATTGAAGATTCTTAGTTGATTATCCAAACCATATGAACTCATCACCATATTAAAGCATAAGTTGTTGAGCATTCTTAGTTGATTATCACTTATCACACTAAAAACAATATCATAAATTTATATTATATAAAAAATTATTTTATAAATAATATCTAGTATTAGTAATTGACTAATAATATTACATTAATATGAATATAATTTGTTAGTAATTAATTTCTTTTTAAAAACAAAATTATTCTGGTAGAGTACAATTGTCATCATCCAACACTCTTAAAAGCTGAATTTCAATTTCCAATTAGGTCAGAAACAATGTTGCTTTTGCAATTTTCACTCTCTGCTAAATGTTTGATGCGATTACAATAACTCACAGTTTTCTAACATCGAATTTCAATATGCGGGTATCGTGATTGAATGGATTACATGGATTGGGCCATAACCTTGTTAAGCACGCTAGCTTCGTCGTCGTCCATCCGCACTATCCATTTGTGTGCTCACTCCGAATTATCAGACAGCCGATCAGGATTCCTAGTGCCAGTGAAGCGGATAGTTGGTCGGGATTATTAGTGATTTCTTCAGAAGTAGAAGTTGCAAAGTCCAAGAGAACGAATGCCATATCAATAAGTCCACGTTAATAGTTGTGTGATATCTAAAAGCACGTCCCTTCGGAGCATGTATTTTAAGCATCACATAAACGTGTATAACTTTAAAATATTTACTAGCACAGCCACTAATTCCTGGTTAAGAATGTTCACAGGTATCAGCTGAGATGTGCTCCCAATATGATTAGGTAAATTTTTAATGTGATTAGGTAAATGTTAAAAAGTAAACATTTTAAGAGATGCCTTGATAAATGCAAAAAAGTTATAAACAATAAATCTGAAACATTGATTTTGGAGGATGACTAAGAATATGCTAGCATCTTCAATGCATAGCCATCCTATTAGGGTTTAAGGTTAAATAAGGTTAAAAGATCATTAATTGTGCCCATTGTCAATAGATGTACGCCTTTTAACCTAATTAATAATTTTATAGTTTTACTTATTTAAGAAATTTATAGATCTATATTCTTTTTATATTATTTAAATGCAAGTTAGGTTCAATTTATGGATTTATATACCATTTAAAATTTAAATAGATTATAAATTATTTTTATTAATTTAAGAAAACAACATAAAGATGTCCATCATCCAATCAAGCGAGGATGGCATAAAGATATATAGTTTTGGCTAAACTATATAAGGATAAATTCTCACTAGCTCCATAGTGAAACGAGGTGTTGGTCAATTCCTAAAACTCATTAGGATGAAAGAGTGTGTCACCTTTGTGACACTAAGAAAGTTGAAGATGAAAAACACTTTCTCTTAGATTGTCTGTGCTCGAAAAGAATTAAAAGAATCTTTCCAAGATCACCATACTTTTGTTGAGTTAAGAGGTTAGGAAGGTTGGTAGTGTGATCAATATTTTGAAAATGAGATCTAATATGGGTATAGTTTAGCCAAGATCGGGCATCTTTATGCCATCCTCGCTTGAGTCGATGGTGGTTATGACTTGATTTGAAAGCAATTTTAGGTAGCCTCTTGTCTTCCACGTTATTTAACTTGTTCTTATACATTAGGTATCTAGTCATAGCCATGCTCTCAATAGGCGAGAGGCTAGTTTCTACTAGAAGGATGGGATAGTGTGTATTTCCTTTAATTTTGAGATTATAGGTTATAAAATTCTTTTGTATTTTCTATATCTTTCTCCGGGATTCACGAGAGATACTACAGCCCTAGACTTCACATCCATAAAGAATAACAGGTGTAACAAGAGTCTCAAAGAAGAGTTTCTTCTTATCCCAACTCCAAAGTTCAGCTGATTTACAATTGTTTTCAAGCCCATAATAAACTTTCCATCCCACAATAATCATTTTCTCAATATCTATAATTCCAATTAAGGTTGTGGTGAATATCAATTCCAAGATATTTGTATGAATTCACTTCCTCCAAGTTGTTGTTGTCATATACAAAGGTTTCAGAAGGGATCTTATTGGATTTAATAATCATGACCTTAGTCTTATCAGTATTAACAATCATACTCATATTGGAGAAAAAATCCTTGAGGATTCTTAGTTGGTTTTCAAGATCATGGAGACTCCTTTCCATAAGAACAATATCATCGACATAAAGAAGAAGATTGATGACTATACTAGTGAGAGTAGGGCCGACACAACCTGCTTTTTCCAAGGATTCTGCTAATTTATCAATGTATATGCCAAAAATGGTAGGGGACAAGAGACAACCTTGTTTGACTTTGATATTGTAGTTAATCTCTTTTGACCAGCCCTCGGTGTTTTTAAACTTAGAAATAACGTTCTCATACATGCTTATTGTAGTAGCTCTCAACTCGAGAGGCACTTTTATCTCTTCCAACCTATTCCAAAGGTTTTTCCTAGGAACCATGTCAAAAGCTTTTCTAAAGTCAACAAAATAAAACAGAAAGATTGGTTTTAATATTGCGGAACTCTTTTGCAATGATCCTAAAGGTAACAAGATGGTGCACTGTCACTTTCTAGCCAAATCTTAATCTTCTTTTCCAAAATAATTCCATAAAGCTTGGCTAAAATCAGGCTAATCATAATGGTCCTATAATTAGAGGGAATGTTATTATCCCCAATTTTAAAAATAGGAACAATGAGGCTTTGCGTCCAAGGTTCAGGGAAGCCCTGCTTGACTATTAAATTGAAGATCTTGTGTATGTGAGGGATATCATTCAACTAAAACCAATCTTTTTTGTTGTTTTGTTGACTTTAGAAAATCTTTTGACATGCTTCCTAGGAAAAACCTTTGAAATAGTTTGGAAGAGATAAAAGTGCTTCTCGAGTTGAGGGTTACTGCAATAAGGATGTATGAGAATGTTATTGCTAAGTTTAAAAACACTGAGGGATGGTCAAAAAATATTAACTGCAATATCGAAGTCAAACAAGGTTGTCCCTTGTCCCCTACCCTTTTTGGCATATTCATTGATAAGTTAGAAGAATGATTGGATAAAGTAGGTTGTGTCGGCCCTACTATCACTGGTATAGTCATCAATCTTCTTCTTTATGTTGATGATATCGTTCTTATGGAAAGGAGTCCCCATGATCTTCAAAACCAACTAAGAGTCCTCAAGGACTTTTTTTCCAATATGGGTATGACTGTTAATACTGATAAGACTAAGTTCATGATTATTAAATCCAATAAGATCCCTTATGATACATTTGTATATGACAACAACTTGGAGGAAGTGACTTCATACAAATATCTTGGAATTGATATTCACCACAAGCTCAATTGGAATTATAGCATTGAGAAAAGGATTATTGCGGGATGGAAATATTATTATGGGCTTGAAAACAATTGTAAATCAGCTAATCTTTGGAGTTGAGATAAGAGGAAACTCCTCTTTGAGACTCTTTTTACACCTATTATTCTTTATGGATGTGAAGTCTGGGGCTGTAGTATCTCTCGTGAATACTGGAGAAAGATAGAGCAAATACAAAATAATTTTATAACCTATAATCTCAAAATTAAAGGAAATATGCCCTATCCCATCCTCCTCGTAGAAAAAAGCCTCTCCCCCATTGAGAGCATGGCTATGACTAGATACCTAATGTATAAGAACAAGTTAAACAACATGCAAGACAAGAGGCTACCTAAAATTTCTTCAATATCGAGTCATAACCACCATCGACTCAAGAGAGGATGGCATAAAGACGCTCGGTTTTGGCTAAAGAATTGTGGAATCATGGAAGAAACCATTTTGCAGAATAAAGATACTATTAAAAAAAATGTCAAATTAAAATTTAAGGAAAAAATGTGGTGTGATAAAGAGTTAGAGGAAAAAATAAAATTAAGGTATTATAAAGATGTAATCAACCCTAATCTAGAAGATCAAAATTATCTATCTATTTTGCCAAGTGTAAATAAAAAAAAAACATTTCTAAGATAAGAACAAATTCTCATGAGCTCCATAGTGAAACTAAGCATTGGTCAGTTCCTAAAATGTCATGGGATGAAAGAGTGTGTCACCTTTGTGACACTAAGAAGATTGAAGATGAAAAACACTTTCTCTTATATTGTCCACCCTATACCCATATTAGATCTCATTTTCAAAATATTGATCACACTACCAACCTTCCTAACCTCTTAACTCAAAAAAAATATGGTGATCTTGGAAAGCTTCTCTTGATGCTTTTCAAGCACAGAAACAAAATTCTAAACAATCACAAGTAATCACTTACCGTCTTAAGGTCTAATAGAACAATTAGGTCTTAGTGGACGTTAATCATCATCATCATCATATAGAT
>JZKD02S1883316.1:329098-364060 GCA_000966675.3 Picea glauca
TTCCACTGCATCTATCCAATGCTTCTAAGTTTCCTGGTTCAAATCTTCATGACATCACATTACCTTGTAAAGCTCTTGACTATCTACTTAGCCCATATTTAGGATTTCTATATCATATTTCCAAGGATCTTAATTGCTTGATTCAGCAAGTAATTTATCTAAGAGTGACAGATGTCTTATAAAAACTACATGAAGTTCTTTGGTGTGACTTTTAGTTTCCTGAAGATGTATCCTAAAGACCCAATTGATGTAAACCCAAATTCTGTCACCCTTAACAAGTGAATTGAATGCTGCATAGGAAGTATTTTCACACCCATGTATTTTTTCAAATTGGCCTGGAGGAAAACTTGCTAGTTCACAGGAAATATTTATTAGTTCAAAGACAACAAACTCCTTAAAGCCACTATCTCCTTAATTTCTACAAGTTCATTCAAATTTGAATGTAAAAAAATTATCATTCCAGGGATTAAGAACGAGATTACAAACACAAATTATCATTCGAAGGACGGAGAAGGAGATTACATACACAAATTTTGGGCCAAAGAGAAACACTTTAAACCTTATTTAATTTGAAAACAATGTTGAGATAGTTCTCGATAAGGAAAAGCAGAGTATAACTCTTGCAAAGAACTAATAAAAGGGACAGGGCTTAAGGTGGTTATGAGTAGATATTTCCAGTAAACCCCACGAAACCGCTAATTCCAAGTTCACCACAGACTTAGGCTTATTCAGATATTGGAAGCAGGAAATAACCATAGCAATACTGTATAGGTAGACATAGCTACCACAATTTATTGGACAGTATGGTCCAAATTTTAAATTTCCTAGATTGAATTCAAACCAACCCCAAGATTTTTCGTTCTTCAAACCATTAAAACCAAAGAAATAGGAGGAATCCTAAAAGAAGAGTAGCAGAGTATGACCAATCAAAAAAAGGGAGAAGAGGGTGCAAACCCATAATTCTTTTAAATAGAGAGGACTGTATTGTAGCTTGTAAACTAGGGATCACAACAAGCATCTTCCCTGAGGAAGAAGGGAACAAATACATACATTTCCACTAATAATCAATGCATACACCTAAGATCGATCAAACTACTTCACACCACAGAGAAGGTCGACCATAAGGAGCCTCTGTGAATTTTTCACCAACGAGCCACAAGAGATAGAGCAATGTCCAAATAAGAAGGGGAATTCATCAGTCCAATCCGATTTGCCAACCTAAGTGTTAAAATGAGAGAGTAGAGTGATATAAACATATATTCTATTGCTTACAATATCAATACAATGGACTCTATTATATAGAGTGTACAGGTTGTTATCAGATCTAACTTATTCTAAAGATAACTGGAGAGGTTGAGAGAATATCTCAACCACACACCAAACTAGGATCTCACCAATCCAACTCTCTAACAACCTCTTAATAATAGGATCACATAACTCATGTAGAGATGAACTCTACCTCTCAATACATTAACAAGAGCATTAGATAAGTAGGAATTATATATTCCAACACTCTCCCTTAATGACTACTTATCTAAATATCTATGTGGTCATATCATTGTGTGCTTCCTCTTGTACCTGCATCTGATTATTGACGTCCATATAAAAAGAAATCCATCTACCGGAATACATGGGTCATCAGCCGCTGTAACCACCAGTTCTATAGGAATCCTTTTCAGCTACATGGTTCATTCAACCATTCTTCCTCATAGCTCCCCCTTCATCACATCAGCATCAACCTGGGTTTTATTTCAGCTTACCCATAACCGTGCTCTGGGTTTTCTTGGATTACCCTCAACCATGCACCAGGTTTTCTCGGATTACCTGTAACCATGCCCTGGGTTTTATTTCGGCTTACCCATAACCGTGCTATGGGTTTTCTCGGATTACCCTCAACCATGCACTAGGTTTTCTCGAATTACCTGTAACCATGCTCTAGGTTTTCTCGGATTACCCTCAACCATGCATCAGGTTTTCTCAGATTACCTGTAACCATGCTTTACATAGTGGTTTCTAGATTACCACGAAATTTTCACATTAAGGGGTATACAATGGCTAGGTACATAGTATTCTCTACGACCACTACATCAAAATATTATAGACTTGCCTTCAATTACATGTGTGACTCAATTTCAAATAACTTAAATGACATAACTATGCACACCTTCAAACAAAAAAATCACAACTCAATATGAAATTTCTCAATCATATTGGAGTTTGTGTGAGTCCAACGACACGTACACCTCACTTCTCTTTTTAACACCTCCATGGCGTATTTTCTAAGTGCTTCTCCATAGTGCGGATTTCACTTTCTTAGCTGCAATATAATGTTGGTATGAGCATTGCATAACGATGTATCAAAGAAAATATCTGCTAATGCGCTACGATGAACATGTTCATTCTTTGCAGCAACATCAGTGAAAATAATTTGATCCGGTCAGATGCCCTGGGCAACAACAAATGCTCACAATCAATTCTCCCCTGCCGCAGGAAACCTTAGAAGACACAAAGCACTGTTTGGTACACGTTTCAGAATATTCCACCATGTAATCCAGATCCATTTTGTATAACTGATTAAAGCACGCAAACAAAAATATATCTTCTAGAAAAAACAATAATCTGAAAGTGTTATGTTGGCAATTAGGATCCAAGACATCCTGATTTTTCTTCTTGTAATCATTGACAAAATAATAATGCAACAAATGAACAATCGTTTCCGTATATATATGTGCAAACCGCATGGGAGAAACAAACTGATATGTCACCAAGTAATGAATGTACTTGGTACCAGTGGTTCCAGGAAACCCCATGTACGATACTTGTATTGGAGTTGGTTGCATGACAAAATTTTCATTTCGAACACCCTTAGTGTATCCGTTCAAATTAACAAGAATCTAGATCTTGTCTTCCACAATGGCTCCTCTAACCTTCAGTGGAGTTGCCAGTACGCAGATCAAACTCCTTGGTACGCAGATCAAACTCAATTGTGATGCTCAGAAAAGTAACTGGGGCGCAACGACTATACCCATCTAAGCCAGTAACACTTCCACCTGCGCATCCGCTGGAATCCCAACAACACAACTCTCACTACGCGTCCATGGCTGCAGGATACCAAATTCGTATGGTAGTCTCATGAGTCAGATCGATGCAGCAACAACACACAACACTTCAAATAACAGTTCCTAAGTGATCATATCAGTGCACACAAGTTACACAACACAGCAGATAGCAGATATGTTCCAGGAGGAAGTCGACCTGCCGAAAAACCCTCCACACACCACACGCCTCTACTCTCCTCATGTGTCTGGGCACTCCCGTGAGGGAGTCACGCCCAGTCCTGAAGCTCTGATACCATGTTAAAATGGGAGAGTAGAGTGATATAAACACATATTCTATTGCTTACAATATCAATATAATGGACTCTATTATATAGAGTGTATTGGTTGTTATCAGATCTAACTTATTCTAAAGATAACTGGAGAGGTTGAGAGAATATCTCAACCAAACACCAAACTAGGATCTCACCAATCCAACTCTCTAACAACCTCTTAATAATAAGATCACATAACTCACATAGAGATGAACTCTACCTCTCAATACATTAACAAGAATATTAAATAAGTAGGAATTATATATTCCAACACTAAGGAGAAAAGGAGGGATGGAAACCGAAACCAATTTTTTTTAATCCACAGGGCCTTTCCACAAATATAAACCTCAAAACGATCATCCACAATGCATCGCAAAGCTGGTCATCCACAAGAAACCTATGCGAATTTGTACCAGCGAACCATGGTAGGAAGAGTAGAAATGATGACTAAAAAGAAAGGGAATTTCTTTAAACCAAGCTAGATTTCCAACCAGAGTATCGAAGGTAAGTTGGAAACCAGATCCAAAAAAATTATTCCATACGGCTTGCATTGTCCCACAATTATGATTCCAGGGAGTAGAAGAGCATTCGATTGCCACAGATCAAATGTAAATTTGCATTAGAATCTTTCGGACTAACTTCCATTTGAAATAAATTCCAATACTTAGACAACACACTATGAAATTTTGGATCATTCAAAATTTAATGAGGATTCATCTTTACCACAGGGAAAATTTATGGGATAGATCATTCCAAATTTAGTGAGGATTCATCTCTACCACAGGCCAAATTTATGGGATAGTTCCATAGACATGGGCTCCATTTTTAAACATAGTTCCCAAAATTAATTATGTCTCTCTTTTTCCATGTAGAAATAATGAGGATCATTCAAAATTTAATGAGGATTCATCTTTACCACGGGCCAAATTTATGGGATAGATCATTCCAAATTTAATGAGTATTCATCTCTATCACATGCCAAATTTATGGGATAGTTCCATATACATGGGCTCCATTTTTAAACATAGTTCCCAAACTTAATTAAGTCTCTCTTTTTCCCTGTAGAAATATTGACAAAATCAGCAAATAAATATTTTGTCATACAGTTAGCAATCTAGAGATAACGGTCTTCTATGAACTCTGAAATGTCTAAACCCACATTCATAAATTACCATAAGCATAAATACACATTGCTAAACAATTTTGCAGCCAAATAAACACAATGAAAAGAAACCATTCAACTCAGAAAAACTCAAAAATTTAGGCAATGTCAAGGAAAACCCAAATGTGGGGAAACCCAAAGAGAGAGAGATTTTGTTAGTTTTAGGAAAGATATATCAGCAGCAACAATATATTTATGGCCAAGAGAAATAACTTACAACACCCAACAATCCCAAATTTATTCCTTGAATTCTGTGCCCAGAAAATTCGTACTGTTGTATGGATTCTCCCTGCTTTAGCACCTTGAAATTTGTGTCAACTAATAGTTGTATAGACAACATCAGAAAATTGCTCTCTTCACCAACAAAAAACACTAGAAAAGTTGCCTCGATTTGCATGCATCAATCTGCCTCTAAATTTGTGGCCTCTTAACCTATTGTACAGACTATATGGATCTGTATAATATGGTCTCTCTAAATGCAGAAAGTTCCAACACTCTCACACAAAAAAATCCCTTGGGATTTGTGCCCAATCTCTCTTGGGAAATGCACCCTCCTTGCTGCCCTCTTTCCTCTCTCAAGATTTCTCGAAAATCTCTCTCAAAATCTTCTCATTGTGTCTTCCACACAATCCAATGCATTCTATTATAAACTGAAAGTGACCCTTCACCTTCTCCAACTCTAGATATAATGGAAAATATCTAATCTTGCCTTTACAAGATCAAGGGTCATGATTCAGGTCCCTCCAAAATACATTTTCACTTTATAACATAAGTGCACTTTCTAGGGTCATGATTCTTCCTTGATGATTTCAATTGCTCCTCTGTATTTATGTACTAATTCATGTTGATAAAAAATGATCTGAATATGGGGCCATATTTCTGACATGGATTTGTTGATATTTATCCATATGTTTTGCTTAGCTTGGGATAAGGTATTTTCCATGGCAGTATCTTTCCCTAATTGTTGTAATTGTTGACTGAGCCTTTGAGACTTCTGCATCTCTTCCCGATAACTAGCCTGGAACACTGATTTCAATTACTGCAATGTCTTTACCGCCCTGCAATTTTAGGATTTCTTCCCCTTGTATGGACATATCTTCCATGGATTTTACAAGTTTATTAGATGCATCTAATACTTGTACTGGGATTGTTGATGGGATTGTTGTTGGAATTGTTGTTGATGAGGACCCTTCTGTTGTTCTAATCCCTGTCAGAGGCACTGCATCCAGTGGGATCATGGAAAGTGCACGTTTTTATCCTTTTCTTTTATCAACTTGTCCATTTCTTCTTCCATTTCCCTTATTTATGCATTTTTTTCCATGATTAAATTTAACATATCTTCTTTATGGATTTTAGTCTCAACCACTTCTTTCGTTTGTGAATATTCTATAGTTGGAAGCTTCAATTACTTTCTAAGAGATTCTATATCAACATTCTTCTTCTTTATCAACTCCTCTCCTTCTTTAACATTTTTTGGATCATACCCAATTTTAAGAACCAATTCTTCTAATGATTTTATTTTGTTATCCTTGGCCAAAGATGATATCTTCTCGAGATTTAATTGGGACTGGATATTATTTAGGGATACTTGCAATTCAGAAGCAGTCATTGAGGTATTTTTCAAAGTTGAGAATATCATTTCTCTTGTTTATCTATAGATATCCATCTGGTCCACTAGATGGACATCTTTTACATCAAATTCAAAAATAGTCTTTTTGTACTATGCAACTGTTCTTGGATGGGAAACTTGTGCTTGTAATAATGTCATTTGCATTCTTCCTCTTTCTATGTCAAAAGTTGACAAACGTTTGTTTTGCTCAGTGGAGGTCTGTTTCCAGAATTGAGTGTAGGTGTTGTTGTTGAGGAGCTCATTCCTTTTCTTGATCTGTTTATATTTGTCAAAAATGTTTGACTCTTTTTTCCTATGAGTTTATTTAGTTGTCAGAGTAGTATCTGGGTTTCTTTAAGATGCCGGTGATGATGGAGAACCTGTAAACAGACTATCTGAATGGGTTGAAGAGTGTGGTCCCACCAAGACTATGGTGGACTGCATTCCTCCCTCCTTGAGCAAATCTTTTGTATGACTGGTTTTATCCCTCTTTCTATATACTTGAAAATCCTAGGCTGAAACTTCTATGACTGAAGGAGAAACTTCCTTCCTTGATCTCTTCTCTTCTTTCTTTGGGGTGTATTAGTCTGTGAAGTGGTTACAGAGATAGGTTTCTCCTCTGTTTCTTGCAATGTGTTATCCTACCACTCTGTCTGGTTCATGTATCTTTCTACCTCTAGCCTATGTGTGTGTACATAAGGATTTCTCTTTTGTTTGGTTCTGATTTTAGAAATGACACCAAATGGGTCAAATTCCTAAGTGAAACTCAGAGGAAACCTCATTTGTTTGAAGAGGATATTTGTTTCTTCTCTTGTTGATCTAATGTTGCAGATGAAAGGTCCAACCTAGGTTTTGATTCTGAGATGGGATTTCTTCTTTGCTGCAACAAAGTGAATATCATCTAAATTCACCATTTTCCTTATATACTCTAGTGCAAAAATCCTCACTTGGAGGTATTTGGGAAATCTATAAGGAGGCAAATCACACCCATATACCTTTATCTTTGTATGGTTTTGGTATAAATACCAATCCCCTATCTTATCTTGATTAGATAGGTGAAATACCTTATGAATTTCTTCACTTCCCTTGGGTTTGTGTTGTTGTTCATCATACAAACAACATGATGAATGAATTGATACTTTGTTGAATTTTTCCTCACGGTATATGATGTCACTGATTGTGGGCTTCCTTCTTGGTTTAACTTATAAAGTGCATAGAGAAACCTATCTGATTGGTAAAATAAAAACATGTAGACCAGAACTGAAGAGTATCTGAACATCCCTTCGGCTGGAAACCTGAATAATTGATCATCAATATTATCAGCCAAAAAATGATTGAAATTGAATTTAATGGAAACACTTTCTTCTATAGAAAATATGGATAGAAAACCTAAAATAGGCTCTTCTACCCATTCATCTGAGTAATAACCTAACATGTAGGAAAGCATGGATATGATCTGGTTGGATTTGACAGTGAAAATGTAAGATGAGTAAGGTGGATTCTTCTAGGGAAATTGGGCATCTTCATAGAGGAAAATCTCAAAGATCAAGGATCTTTGGGGGAAATTTAGTTTTTGGTATAGATCATTTTAGGATTCAATAGAGAACGGGATGGTTGAGTCATTTATAGGGATCTTCAACATTTGGTTGATGGCTTCAGAGGTAACTGTGAATAATGTTTCACCGAAGGAGTAGGTAATGGCTCTTTGGCCAAGCAAGTAATTGGCGTGGAATCCAAGAGAAAAGTCAGGGAAGTGGTGAGTTTGAGGAAACATATACAGAGGCAAATTAGACTCCCAGAGTCCAATTTCATCACTCTGGTCAAGAAAAATGTCTTTTAGCCAAGAGTGAAATTCGTAGAAGTCTGATTTGCACCTTGGCTCTTTGACCTTGTAATCCTTAGCTGCCAAAGGGATGTTGTACAAGTCGATGGGAGGGGGAATCATTGGGTTCTCGGATGTGCATACAAATTTAGCCTTAGGGGCCATAATTGACAAAGTTTATAGTAAAACAATGGTGAAACTGTATTACCTGGGGAAGAGATTTGCCAATTGATGGTGAGAGAGAGTTAGTAGTGGTTAATTTGACATCTTGGTTCGACACAGTCTCCACGGTTTCTTTATCGAAAAATGACGTAACATTATGTAAAATGGGGTTTTAAGGCATTTAACAGATATTCGTTATGGAACGGGGTTGTTACGGGGTCCTTAATGGTTAGGGTGAACGTTTTAATTAGATAACAGGTATGTAGAGTAGGACAATTGGCATGTAGTAATAGTATTACAATGGCGGGGTGAGGTGAGTGGTAAAGGGTTTTGGTTTGGCATATTTTAGAGGGGGGGTAGGTGGTAAGTGGAAATAGGAGGAGGGGGTCTGAAATGTTGAGGATGTGCCACGTTAGGTGGGACCAACACACGGAAAACCACTTTTTGGACCCCCCCTATTGTTAAAGGTAGATAGGTTGGGGGCGGGGGGTGCGGGTCCAAAAAATGTTGAGGACCTTTGATTGGGAAAGAGGTGGATGTCGCCGATGGAAAATTGTGCAGAGATTAAGTGCTACAAGACAAAAAGTATTGTCCACTTCCAAACTTAGGATAAAAATATGCACCATGAAATGCCAAGTTTTCATTTTGAAATTTTGCACTCTAATTTTATTTTCCTATGATAAAATAACCAAATTTAATCAACTAAGGGTATATTTTTAAATCTCCTTTCAATTTTCTTAAGACAAAAAATCACCTAACCTATCTCCTAACCTAGGCATCTAACACATTAATCGATCTTAGACTCTTGGATTAATTATTACTCTAACCTAACTACTTTGGCCAAGATTAAACAGTTTGACAAAATTTATTCTCTAACATATCAACAACAAGTTTAAAATGTTTGATCATGATTAGAGAGTATGATTCAAACTAATTTTCTTTTGATGGGGTTTTATTTTTTTTCTCTTTTTTCTTTTATTTTGTTGTATTTTCTTTTTCTTTTGTTTTCTTTCTTTCTTTATTTTATACCCTCTTTTCATTTTTTCTATTTTTTTTTTATTTTTAACTTTTTCTTTTTGGAAATCATTTGCAGAATGAAATATTATTTACAATGTAAAATGATTGGACGAAGAAATTTCAATCACTAGGTGATACTATGAAATATAGGGTTATAACAAAATTGATCCTCAAATCTAATGCATCCATCCATATTTCTTGTCATTGTTGAAAGGAAAACAAACAACAAATTTCTCCCTCAAAAGTCCCCCAAAAATCTCACTGCTCAATGTCACTCAGAGCCGAAGTTTTGATACCATGTAGAAATTTAATGATAAAATCAACAAGTAAAAATTGTGTCATACACTTAGCAACCTAGAGATAATTGTCTTCTATCAACTCTAAAATGTCTAAACCCACATTCATAAATTCCCATAAGAAGAAATACACATTACTAAGAAATTTTGCAGTGGAATAAACACAATGAACAACAACCATTCAACTCAGAAAACTCAGAAATTTAGGCAATGCCAGGGAAAACCCCAATGTGGGGAAACCCAGGGAGAGAGAGAGAGAGATTTTATTAGCTTAAGGAAATATATATCAGTAGCAACAATACATTTACAGCCAAGAGAAAAAACTAATCGCACCCAACAGTACCAAATTATTTCCTTGAAATCTATGCCCAAAAAATCCGTACTATTGTGCGGATTTTCCCTCTTTCATAACCTTGAAATATGTGCCAACTAACAACTGTACAAACAACATCAGAAAATTTCCATCTTCACCAACAGAAAACACTAGAAATGTTTCCTCGATTTACGTGTAGCAAGATGGATCAAAATATGTGCCCTCCCAGCCTATTGTACAGACTGTACGGTTTCGTACAGTACGACCTCTCTAAAAGAAAAAAGTTCCAACACTCTAACATAGAAAATCCCCTTGCGATTTGTGCCCAATCTCTATTGGGAAATGCACCCTCCTTGTTGCTCTCTTTTCTCTCTCAAGCTCTCTCAGAAATCTCTCTTAAACTCTTCTCATTGTGTCTTACACTCTACCCAATGCATTCTCTTATAAACTGAAAGTGACCCTTCACCTTCTCCAACCCTAGATCTAATCTTTCCTTTACAAGATCAAGGGTCATGATTGATTCCCTCCAAAATAAATCACTTTAAAATATTAAAGTACATTTTCACTTTATAACATAAGTGCACTTTATGAAATAAAGTCACTTTAATTTTAGAAGGTACACTTCATTAAAAAGTCACATTAATAAAAGAACCACTTTATCACAACTTTATAAAAATCCATTACAAATTCAAGTGTCTAGTAGTGTAGGTACAAGGTTACTTCCGCATACAAGACACACATGTGGAGTACCTCCCGAACTAAAAAGCTAATATTCCCTAAGTGTAAGCCTCTTCATTTAGCTCCATCTTTATATGAATATATGATATTTTTTCAAATAATTTTGCTTCTTGTTTGATTTTGAATATGACATTAGCTTTAATCCTGATGTTTTCATGAGTGGAGAGGTCTAACATAACTCAAATTATAACCATGGAGTCCTAAAAAACAAGAAGGGATTTGATATTAGCTTCTTTAGCCAGGGATAAGACATATAGAAGGGAATATGCCTCAACCAATTTGTTTGAAACATATCACAGTCTCCAAGCATAAGTGATCATGAGGTTCCTCCACAATAAACGAGAATCCCTCAACTCATGCCACCCTTGGGTTATCCTTAGAAGTTCCATTGGAAAAAACAAAGAGAGTTTTGGGGTGAAATCCAAGAAACAAAATATTGTTTTATTTTTCTTATACCCCAATGGAGGGATCTAGGGATCCTAGAATTGACTAATAATTGGTTTCCACTTCTTGTATTGAATTGGATTAGCAACAATTCTTCTATACAGTCCAAGATCTAGTCCTTATTTTTTATTCTAAATTGAAGGTGTTCTAATAGTAAAGTTTTATTTTTGATAGAAACTTCTAATGGCTTCTCAAGAATACTGTTAAAAATTTCTTTCTAGCTAGCCACAACTTCCAATATATGAATTTAGACTCTTTTGAAAGACTTCTTATTTCTAAGAGAGCCTTGGTAATTTCCATCCCATAACAAAAACTTGTTCTCCCACGTGGCTCACCACTAGACTCTATGACAAATTCCTACATAAGAGCACAACTAAACTTCTTTACTAAAATTAAATTAAAAAAAAATCTTGAATGGATTATTTAGTTGAGCAACATAGTTCACAACAAGAGGGTCCCTATATTTCTCTTTTTTTAATATTTTCTATAGTGGGGATTTTCCCATTATTTATAACCCAATAGAAAGTGTTAATTTTAAGATGGAAATCACTATTCTAGATGTAATTCCAAAAGGTTGAGAACTAAGGAAGTAGAGGAGATTCCATAGGCAAAAAATAACCATATTTAACACAAAAGGAGGAGGTTCAAGTAGGGGATGCTCCCAAGGATGCCTCTTTAGGGCCATGTAGTGGGTGATGAGGTGGATAAGGGGGTATAATTCATAGGTCAATGAGTTTCATGACATACAAGGGCCCATATTATCTCATTTATGGGTGCCTTTATAGGGGTTGTGTTTCACCTTCTTCCTCAATGCAACCTTTTTCCAAGCTCATCTATTTCCTTTTATTCTTTTAGGATGTTTCTAGGTTGAATCCAAGGTGGTGATTCTACCTTAGCAAGCAAACATTTTCCCACCTTGTCTCTTCCCTGTTCACATCATGCTTCCCCATGTTGGAAACATATGTGGGGCTTCTACCTAAGCAATAAAAAAGGTTCCCACACACAATCATTCCTAGTTAGAATTTTGTTATTAGTCATTCTTTTACGGGTCCCATTATTTGTTTTATGAGAGACATTTCATTTTCCTTTGGATACCTAGGCGAGCATATAGAAGGTTAATATTTTAGGCTCTTATATTTTTCCATCAACCATCCCCTTGGTCCTTTAGCCCCTTATGTAATATTTCAAATATAAAAAGTATGCAGAACATAAATAAATGCTAGAAATGGCAGATGAACAACAATATAACCATAACAACACCACAATAATACTGAAATGATACTAGAATAATGACCGAAAGAGAACTTTGATTACTGAGAACAATGTTTACTTGCCTCTTCGAGGGGGAAACCTCTAGTCTAGCAGAGCTCTATTACAATAATATTCAAGACAAAAGTTTTCATACCCTTGACTCCTATTTATACTAAATATGTCTATCAAAAGAACCATCTAGAGGAAGATCCTTCTAGAAATGGAAGCTTCTATTAGGTCTTGTTAGATTCGACTTATTCTTCCTTAGTGCTAGGCCTTATTAATATTGACCTTTATTACATTGAAATATATTATTCTACCTATGTGAGGGGTTAGGTCCCTAACATGTCCTCCCCCTTAAAAACAACCTTGTCCTCAAGGCTTGAGATGTGGAAATTGTTGCAGAATGGTAGTTGGTTCCCAAGTGGAATCTATTGGGGTTGTATCTTTCCACTGAACTAACACTTCTTTGATGGTTCAGTGATGCAAGCGACGCTCACGCTGGTCCAAAACTTCTTGTGGTTGTAGCCAAATGGAGTCTTCTTCATCCAACTTGGGAAGGTTGGTTTGAGTTTGGAACTTAGTTCCAATCACCTTCTTTAAGCAGGAAACATGAAAAATAGGATGTAGCTTAGAATGAATGGGAAAATCTAACTGGTAGGCCACCTGTCCCACACATTTGATAACGGTATAAAGACCATACAATTTGGGTGCTAGTTTCTGACAATGGTCATCCTTGAGGGAATTTTTCTTGTAAGGTTGCAGTCAAAGAAACACTTGATCCCCTTCTACAAATTGACGTTCAAAGAGACCTTGATCTACTTGTTTCTTCATGTGATTTTGGTCCATGACCAAATTCTCTTTGAGGGTATGAAGAATATCCTCTCGAACTATAAGCATTTGGTCAACTGATTGGACCTTCAAGACACTTGGTAAATATGAGATAACTGAAGGTGGCTTTTGTCCATATGCTGCTGCAAAATGAGTCATGTGGGTAGCTATATGGTATGAAGTGTTTTACCCATCCAGTTAGTGGTAAACATTGAGTCGGATGATTTTTCTTTTCTGATGAAAAACACCTCAAATATGTTTCCAAACACTTGTTGACAACTTCCGTTTGACCATCAGTCTGGGGATGATAAGTTGTGCTGAGATGCAATTGGGTGCCTTGTAGCTTGAACAGTTCTTTCCAAAAATTGTTAGTGAAATTTGGGTCGTGATTAGAAACAATAGAATGTGGCATGCCATGATGCTTGAAGACCTGATCCATGAAAAATTGAGCCACATTGGTTGTTGTAAATGGGTGTTGAAGAGAAAAGAAATGAGCATACTTGGAAAGGTGATAAACTACCACCATGATGATTGGTTTATTTCCCTCTTTAGGTAAGCCTACAATGAAATCCATAGATATATCCTGCCAAATAGTAGGTGGAATTGGAAGCAGTTGTAGTGTGCCAGGAGATTTGATTATTTCTCCCTTGTTGCATTGACACACATCAGATTTAGCCAAAAAATTACAAACATCATGTTTCATACCATCCTAGAAAAAAGAACGTTTGACCCTATCATAGATTTTGCTAAACTTGGAGTGCCCAGCTGTGGGTGTAGAATGAAGCTCAGAATGTGTCGTGGATTTAAGTTTTTACTTTTTACTTAAATACAAACGACCCGTGTATCAAAGCTCATCATGGAGCTAAGAGTACCCTGGGGAAACTGGAGAATTGGACTGCAATTGTTGTATCATATGCGAACTTTTGGGATCGTGTAGCCATTCCCGGTGAACGACTTGGAGCCAATATGGTACAATGAAGGAGAGAGAAAAAAGGGAGTCTTCATCTTCATTTTTTCGGGAAAGTGCATCCACAACCACATTGTTTTTTCCTTTATTGTAAATGATATCATAATCATATCCAGATAGCTTAGTCACCCATGTTTGCTTCTCTAGGGGGGAAATGCATTGTAACATAAAATACTTGAGGCTTTGATGATATTCCTTAATTTGGAAGTGTTTCCCCAATAGATAAGGGCACCGAAGATCAACGACATGTAAAATAGCCAACATTTCCTTTTCATATATTGATTTTCCCAAATTTCATTCAGAAATTTTTTTGTTGGTAAAGGCCAAAGGCCGACCCTCTTTCATAAGGAAAATGCCAATTACTTTCCCTGAAGCATCACATTCTAGGACAAAGGTCTTTGTGAAATCAGGAAGGGCCAGGACTGGAGTGGTGCACATGGCCATCTTCAAGGTTTGAAAATCTTGAGCAACTGCTGGAGTCCAAGTGAAAGAATTTTTTTTAAGGAGTGTAGTGAGAGGTGCCACAATCTTTCCATAATTCTTAACAAACTTGCGATAATAACCTGTTAAGCCTAGAAATCCACGCAATATTTTGAGATTATTTGGGTGAGTCTAGTCTGGCATAACTTCAATGTTTCTAGGATCCACCCTGACGTCGTCCTTGCCAACAAGATGACCCAAGTAATCGACTTCTAAGGTGCCAAAAGAACATTTAGATTTTTTCAGGAAAAGTTGGTGTTGGGAGAGTAGATGGAGAACTCAATCCACATGAGCAAGATGGTCTATCCAGGGTTTTCTATAGATGAGGATATCATCAAAGAAAACTAAGACAAAATGATGGATAAAAGGATGGAAGACATGATTCATGAGGCTTTGGAAAGTGGAGGGAGACTTACAAAATCCAAAGGGTATGACCAAAAACTCATAGTGGCCATCATGAGTTCTAAAGGATGTCTTAGGAATGTCTGCCTCTTTCATACGAACAAAGATCAAGTTTAGTAAAGAACTGGGCACCACTCAATTCATCCAAGAGATCATCAATGATAGGAATGGGAAATTTGTATGTAATGGTGAGTTTGTTGAGGGCGTGAAAGTCAGGACACATGCACCAAGAACCTTCTTACATAAGGTCATATTCAGGAAGGTCATCTATATACGTAAGGTCATCAAGCATGCACATCATCTCAGGATATTTTCCCACCACCATATGATTATGACCTTTATCTTTGGCTATATCGTGGATTGAATACATGAAGTAATCATTTGGTGAATCAGAATACTGGGGCTGAGCTGGAAAAATCTTGGGGACATTGATATTTGTCCTCTTCGACATTAATGGAACATCAAGTCTTTGGATGGCCAGTTCCTCTTTCCTACTAATATTTTTCATCACTTCATTGGCTGAGTTGGTCAGAATATCTAGTTTCATTTCTGAAGATATCAAATGTTCCTTTTCTATTATGTCTTTCATCATTGCTTTATATTTCGTCTTTCTCTTCAGCAGGTTATCTTCCACATAGACTGCAACATTTTACATGTCTTCAAGTGTTGCAATGTTCCTTTCTCTTAATTGGAATGCCATCTCAGGATCGAAGGCATCTGGGAAATGCAAGTGAGTTGATCCTGGTGGTGGCCTTATATCAACAGATATTGAATGTTACACCTTATCGAACCTTGTTCAAAACTGATGTACTGCCTCCCCTAGCTATCTTTTTAAATGGTCATATTCTTCTAGGATGAGAGATAAATTTCTCATGATCACCCATCGATCTAGGAAAATTTTCACAAATTGATGAAAATTATCAATGCTTGCAGTTGGAAGATTCTTAAACCAATTTTTAACATTACCTTGCAATGATAGGGAAAACATCCTGATACATACATCATATGATTCCACCTTAAACAGATCAAGAAAATCCTCAAGACTTTCGATGTTCTTTTCAGCAGTGATATTCACATTTGCTCCATCAAACCTAGGCAGATTATTGCTATAATTGGTAGGGAGGTTATGGAGGATAGGAGGCAAAACTAGAGGCTTGTATCCATCTAGGAATTTTACAGGTATAGGAGGTAAAGCAACGTGCTTATAACCATATGGAGGTTTAGAAAGACTAGGACATAAAGCAGGAGGCTTATGTCTCACTAGGATTTCTAAAGGTGTATCTAGGATGTGCACATGTGTATGAGTATGTACATGATCTACAACTTGGGGCTTAGTCTCTTGAGGCTCATCAATTTGCAAATGATAAAACCAAAAATGTCTTGAATACAATTTGAGGTTGAATACCTGATCCTTCCAGATTGCTTTGTCATGTCAGGTTCTTCCTCTAGTGGAGTATTCAGATTAGAACTGATCTGGATATTGGAGTCTCCAGGTGAATGATCTCAAACTTCTTGTGTCTGATCACTTTCCACCATTAGTAATCAGATCTGGAACTTGCTATGATATTTGAGGAACAGTTCCCCAGTATGGTCTCCATTATGTTATCCCTTTGTAATTTTCCCAAGGTTGTGGAGGTAGTCACAGAGGTAACATCAAACCACTTGGAGTCCAATATCTATCCCTCCAAGACCCAGAGAGGGCTCTCTCTATCTAATTTATCTTTCTGTTAGGGAATATATTAGGCTAGGTATAACTGTACATGGTTTCGATTGTGAGAAATGGAGTAAGGACCGCGAAGGGAGACTATTGGGCAATGGAATCACAACAACATGTTCAAATCCTTTTATGTAAGATGAAATTGTAGGGCTAGGTATCTAAAACACTGGATCTTTGGGATTAAATGGAAAGAAAAAAAGGATATATGAAACAAATCAATATTCAGATGGGAAGAAATTAAGAATTCCCCACCTGTCTACCAGAGGAAAACATTTAAATTATCCAAAGTCAAGAAACAGAGGATATATTCCAATGAACTATGTTATTCTTTTCTATATTGCATAATTTATAAAGAAAAGTGATTGTGGAAACATGGAAAATAGTTACATAAATAAATTACACATCACCATGGTCTTTAACACAAGAATCCTGTAGTTTTTTATTGCTTGGAGATCAAGAACATGCTCACTGTGATCTTACATCATAGCATTGGTACTATTTCTCCTCTAATCCTACCTCTCTATACTCTATTAAAAACATATATATAAATAAAAAATACAATCCTTAGGCTCAGGAGACCAAATTCAATCAGCCTGGCCAAAAATAGAAAGTAAATCCCAAAACGATCTGAACTGAAATCTAGGTGGAATATGCTGAGAACAGGGGTACACTTCAGACATTTGTTTCTCCTCAACGGTGACACCTGTGTATAAAATGAAATGTTTTATTTTATATGAGAATGTGATGGACAAAAACCTCTTTCGTTTTTTTTTCAATTTCATCTCCAACTCGTCGAAACAACTCTCGCACAATCATGTCTAAAACCAGAAAAAATGGAAGACTGAAAAATAGGGCTCGGAGATTGATTTGATTATCCATTCTCATGACACCTGTGTACACTATGGGAGAGGTTTTTGTTCTCCATCCCTTTTCAAACAAAAACCTCTCTCGGATTTTGAAAATTAGTCGCGATTTTCCTGGACTCAATCTCAGAAGAGGAACAAGTAAAATTGGAAAAAAATGATTTTATTTGGGAAAAGCGATTTTTAGAGGGGTAAAGTGGTATATCGGACCCCCCTGAGGTGGTAAATGGTATCGAAAGGGGGGCATCTGAGTTCGCCATGAGTTGACACTTGTCCCTAGCAATACCACTTGCTCAGAGCCCCTTGGTGGTGATGTGACTTGAGGGGGGGTTTGAGTTATAAGGGGGAGCGAGTGAGTGTTATAACTTAGGATATAGATTTCATTTTTTATGATTTTTATTTATTGTTGTTTCTTTTGTTTTGTTTGTTTATTATTTGTTTATGTTATATTGTATTTTTTTTTTATTTGTGATTTATTTTATTTTGTTTTAATTTATGTTTATTATATTTTTGTTTGTTTTTTAATTTGTTTTTAATTATATCTTTTCTTTAATTTGTTAATATTATTTTATTTTATTTTATTTTTAATTGTTTTTAATTAATGTTTGATTAATCAAACACTAACCTAATTAATAAATTTAAACAACTAACTTAATTACTAATTATTAATTAATTAATAATTAATTAATAATTAATTAATATTAATTAATTATTAATTAATTAATTATTAACAAGTCTAACATATCTTTATAAATCTAACTATAATAAATTTAATTACTAACATTATTAACCTATTGTTTTTTTTCCAAAGCTTGTTTATTCATGCAGGGATAAAATTGGCGAAGGGGTGAAGAAGTGAAGGGTGAGGGATTGAAAGGTGCAATGATGGATGAAGGATCGAGCGAAATGAATGGAGGGTAAAATTGAATCAACCAAGCCCAGCAAGCCATATGTCTTCATCATGGGAGCAACGCCAAATAAGCAACGGAAGAATCAAGTTACCTATGATTATAGGACCCCAACAGTTGTAAGATGTTTTCAGAGTATGTTTGTAACAACCAAATGGATGCAGAAAATATTTTCTACAGTAAAAATTTTCAACCACTAAAACAAGTAAGTAATTTGAATAAAATTCACAAATTAGCAATAGAAACATAATGATCGGTTACTAGCAAATTTCCATGGTTGAAATGCAAGTTAAATTAAAAAATATAGAGTGGTTTGCTACAGCCCTAATGAATTTATATTTGAGTTATTACAACAATAATATCTCCTTGGAAAAACAAGATGCTCTAGTGGCTCTGTTGGAGAAATTTCTATTTTCGGCACACTAGTTCAGTGGGAGTTAACTGACTAGTTCTATTTTAGACTTTCTAATCTTAGACCATCACTATTTTGCATGGATTCCTAATTATATGATGTCATTTATCATATGAGTGAAGATCACTCACTCATTGATTAGATCATAATATACATTGATTCTCATTCTTCATATTATATCTCTCTTTCTTTTCTTGATAAGTTTTGTTTGTGTATACTTTAACTAAGTCTCATGTGCAGGTTTCCATGAAACATTGACATGGTATCAGAGCTGAGCTTATTCGAGCAACCGAGGCAAGCCATAGAAGGGGGAAAGAGTCCTTGAGTAAACCTAGTTTCCGAAATTTTCACGACCTATACCTATCAAAAGGTGTGATTATTGGAATCGTTGTGGCCTATCCTTGTCAAAGCATGCGACAGTCGCACTCAAACTTAAGAAAAGTTCTTTTTCTGGACATCCTCGCGACCTATACACAACCAAGGTGCAACATCGTCGCACTATGCTCTTCATCCAGGGTGTGACGATTCAGTTTTTGACAATCTTCACACAGTGTCCTTCACTAGGGTGTGACGATTCAACATCATCACACTTTATCCTTCTCTAGGGTGCGACGATTAAGCAACCCTCCAAAAATTGGTTTTCTGCAATAAAATTATGATATCTCAAAATCTGCGATCTGGGTCAGGCTGAAATTTTTACGAGAGACGTATAACATAGGGATTCTCATGCTCACCAAAAATATCCAAAACCCACATCATATTTTAGGAGATATAGTTGTTTTATCATATCTATAGTTGTCATAGCACCGTCATTCATATCTTAGAATCCACGAGTCGGGTTTTCATGATATTTTCAATATCAATAGCAGGGATGGAGACGATGCAATTTAATAAATCAAGTCTAGTGATAATATTCACATTGTACAACTATTTTGAATGGAAGTCGAAGGCCTCATTCCAAATTAAAAGAAAAGGACTGTATACTTTGACGATGGCGACAACTCACCAAAAATATCCAAAACCCACATCATATTTTAGGAGATATAGTTGTTTTATCATATCTATAGTTTCCATAGCACCGTCATTCATATCTCAGAATCCGCGATCTAGGTTTTCAGGATATTTTCAGTATCAATAGCAGGGATGGAGACGATGCAACTTAATCAATCAATTCTAGTGATAATACTCGCACTATACAACTATTTTGAATGGAAGTCAAAGGCCTCATTCCAACTCAAAAGAAAGGGACTGTATAATTTAATGATGGTGACAGAAACATAACCTACATCAACACTTGAGAAGACCAGATGGGTGAAGCGTAAGGATGAGGCCACAAGATTACTTCTTGAGTTAATCTCCATTGATATATGGTTTCATGTTGTTGCATGCAAGACTCCAAATGAGATTTGGACCACCTTGGAAGTACTCTTTGGAAAGCATGATGATATACGAGATCATATGCTTGAGGTAGAGAAGAATACCTTAGACCCTAAAAGTTTTGATAATATACAATATTTCTTTACTAAATTTAAATATTTGATTTTGAGCTTGGGTGAATGTGGTATTGACAAGTCTACACAAGAGAAACAACTTATTGTAACAATCTTGGCCAATCTAGGACAAGAATATGATGTATATGTCTCCAATTTCCATTCTGGAAGAGGTCTTTTGGGCACAAATTGGAAACTGTCTACGATGACTCAGTTCATTGATTCTCTCAGACAAGAGTACACAAAACTCATACAAATGGGCCTCATGAAATATCCCAAAGCACATGCACTCACCATGCATGATGGAAAAGGGTCATCCAATCATAAATCAAAGCAAAAATGAAAGGAGCCATTACATCCAAATTCAAAGGAGGGATATTCCAAACGCTTCAAGGATTCTTCAGGTTCCAAATATTCTTCAAATTCCAAAGGGAAGAAGAAGAAGGGAAAGAAGTTCACTTACTGTAATAAACCAAATAATGAAGAATCCACATGTATGAAGAAATAGATCGATCTTATGGCACAGACACTTCATCGGAACAACCTTGGAAACTTCATTCCAGAGGGAGTCAAGAAGAAGAAGGAAGAAGATCTTGCTCCTAAGAAAGGTAATCATCATGCTCTAATTGCAATTAATTCCTCATATGATTCATGGATTATATATTATGGTGCATCCCACCATATGGCAGTGAAAGAGGAATTTTTCTCTTCTTTGAGTCCATGCTCAAGACCCCCCATTCTCATGGGGGATGATACTCCGGTAGTATTAGAAGGATAAGGGGGAGTGGAACTCCACAATGGCCGTTTTGAGAATGTTTTACATGTTCCAAATATTTATATGAATCTTCTCTCAGCTTCTCAGATCACTCAGAAAGGTAAAACGATTGAATTTACATCAGATTCAGTTTCATTAATTGACATGCATGAAAATTCCATCATTGCAATTGGTGAGTTGGATCACAAGTCAAGGTTGTATAAATTCACCAAGTTTTCTGACAATGAATCCTCTATTCTACTTACACATAAGGAGAGTACTTTGCATGCACCTCCAGTGCAACATGCATATACTCATGTGCTTCCATCAATTTCAGACATCAAAGATGATTCCATACACTCACATTTTGTACATGGAAATAAACAGGTAGTATAGCTAGATAAGAATCCAACATCGAAGCTTCAGCATATGCCCAAGAAGGAACAAACCACACTTCAGGAAGAAGGAAACCTTTCAGGGAATACATTGGATTCGAGGAGGACTCGATCTCAGCATGAAGAGCCTTCTCATGTATTTTAAGCTTTAGAACCTGCGATGCCCATGCATTTCTATATGGTTCAATCTATTGATCCACAGAACTACAATAGGGTTGTGTAAAATCCATTATGGAAAGAAGCCATGCAGAAGGAGTATGACTCACTCCTACAGAATGAACATCGGAATCTGGTTCCACTTCCACCAGAAAGGAATATTTTCAGGTGAAAATGGGTCCATAGGATCAAGAGGTACAAGACCCGATAGGTTGCCAAAGGACTTCATCATATCCATAAATATTTCTACATCTTCACAAAGAATTTCAGTGAGTAGAAGTTTCATACTTTGCGGGATCTTCTTGTAGTGAACAACATAGTTTCCTAGCAACTCTGTCATTTTCTTATTTTGATGCATCGTCTTTTGAGGGGGGGTTTTGTTCCCACGTGGTTTTCCCTCTTTCCTCATTTTTATTCAGTGTTCATTAGTTTCATTGTACATGAGTACCTAAAATGGCCTAGTATCCGGGACTCATTTTTTACTCCATAGTGATGTTCAGGGGGGTGTTGGATAAATTTCTATTTTCGGAACACTACTTCAGTGGGAGTTACACTAGTTCAGTGGGATTTAACTAATTAGTTCTATTTTAGACATTCTAATCTTATACCATCACTATTATGCATGCATTCCTAATTATAGGATGTCATTTCCTATATGAGTGAAGATCACTCACTCATTGATTAGATCATAATATACATTGATTCTCATTCTTCATATTGTATCTCTCTTCCTTTTCTTGATAAGATTTGTTTGTGTATTATTTAGCTATGTCTCTTATGTAGGTTTCCATGAAACAATGACAGGATCAAGCAATATATTAGAGCATAGAATCAATTCCACTTCGAACAATTTGAAAATATCGTAAAATCAAACTACCCAATGCAAGCAATTTTATTTCTTCAATGAAAAAATCAGATTAGTTCTTTTAAAATATTGGGTAAATGGAGTCTTGGATTAAATATTTAGATCCATAACATCCCTAGGGGTGTAATCCCTATTAATCCATAGGGTATGTAATTCAAACTTAGGTAAATTTAGGAGGGTTTACACCGTTTTACTCGTCCTAACAACCTTGTCCAAAATTCACTTATGAACTAGAAATGAGATGAATTTTGATGGAGGGTGTATTTACTTATACTCGGCCTAGGGTTCTAACTAGTAACACTATGAAAATGAGCAAGAAGAACTAACAAATTGCAGATTTTTCTTACCAATTCCAAGGGAGATGCAATATAAAATCCTAGTTCACCAAGTAAATTCCAACACAAAGAAAGAGAGTGAGCCTCCAAGATGTGTGCACCACCTTGGCTCCATAATATACCAAGATACCTCAACAAAATATATTTTCCTAAGAGAGAGATATCCAACTTTCCCAAAGAGGGCACAAATTTCAGCCAAGTAGTCTTCTCCAAATAAGAGAGCTATGATAAAATGAAAAGGAAATGATCATTATTTATAAAAATATTCTAAAAAGTGTTTGGCCACTTAAATTTAGGGTAAATCACAAAGTAAGGGGCCAACCACCCTTACTTTTCACCTTTACAATATAATTTTAAAATTTCACATAAGAAAAACCCTAAAATATGACGTGATCTCCTTATTGAGTGGCGTTTTGGCACTTTGTTGAAGTCATTGGGGCTAAAGGAGATAGCACTAGGCCTAAAAAGGCCATGTGTCCTCCATCCAAGGTCCTCTCCTCACTGCAAGGGATTTTCCCATCAAAAGTGCCAAGTGTCTATCATCACCACTAAAACCCTATCCCCAGTGTGACGTCAATCCCTCCAAATGTAAGGTTTTGACCTCCAAAGGAAAAATGTTACACTTGTAGGCGCTAGGTGAGGTAATCTAGGGTGTCTCTCAAGCCTCCAATGGCTACCATCATCATATGATGTGTGAGACATGGTATCCAATCTGTGGGATTCATGCCCCAAGGAAGCCCAAGGTAGGCTTGTTCTTCTAAAACTATCCACCAAGCAAGGTCCTACAAAGACAATGAATACACCTTCCAAGGATATCAAGTCAAACGTATCATGATAAGTAAATCAAATCAATAAAAGTGTCAGCTAAGCATTTGCATCAAAAACCACCTCATAAAATTAAACAAGTGCTCAAAGACCCTATGTAGCTTGCTAAGTTTAGGTATGGGAGGGTTGACAAAGTGACCTATTGGGTGAATCATTCCCTAAGTCGAGTAGTTCCCAAGTGGACCCCCCTATAATCCATGTGGAGAATATTAAGTGGATGGGAGAAATAATTTTAGGCATGGGGTTCATGACACACAAGGGATCGTAGTGTATCATTTGTGGGTGCCTTTGTAGAGGGTGTGTTGCACCTCCGTTTTCAATGCATACTTTTTCCAAGCCCATTTAATTCCATTAATTAATTATGTTCAATAAAAACTAGGTACTCCCTATGGAGTCATATATAGGTTGGGAGGAAGTACCATAATGTCACTTGAAGGGAGAGGTACACAGAGTGCCATGGGGGTAAAGTATAGCTTGTAACGCACTTGTGTAGATACGTCAACAAGTGGGACATTTATATATATGTGAGTTTTTGTTTGCAATACTTTGAATGTTTAAGAGAAACATTTCATTGTTTACAATACCTATTTTTGGAAAGCATATGGAAGGTTATGATTTGACTCTTATCTTTTTCCAGCAAAATTCCCTCTCGGCCTTGAGCCCCTTCTTCCCTTGAAATGAGGGGCAATCCCTTCTTGGGTTAGTACACCCGAAAATACCAAAAGATAAGGAGGCAAGGGGATGAAGTTTGGAAAGTGGTAAGTATGATCAATAATGGCATGATGACTTGTCAAGGGGACCTCCCAATATAAAACCCATCCCTAACGGTGACCACTTAATACGACGCAATGTCAACCACCAAGGTGAAACATGGAAAAGAGCATAAATTCTAAGCAGATGTTACATAATCAAAAGCAGATTTAAATGCAACACACTCAAATGCCTCAAATATTGAAATGACACTCACCATAATACTTGGATTGTACCTCATGGAGCAAGACCCAATGTATTATGGAAGCAAGTTAATGTGGTAGATACCATCGTGATGAATCTGAGAACCGTGGTGCTGAAGTAGGCCTCCTTCTATGCAAGTGGATGTTGTCATCCATTGGTCTCTCGATAGTCCATGTCTGCCACCTAAGGGCCTTGAGACATCATCTCTTTAGTTGTCCTTGGGAAATGGGGATAACAAGATGTATCATGGAGGGATACAATCATCGATGGTGCAATGCAATTTGTTTGACAAACCTATGGAATTAGGTTCTTCATATGTCCAATGCTTAGTCATTAGAATGTCTTTGATATGTCATCAAAAATTGTGCCAAATGTACTAGTGCATGGAAAATAAAACATTGATGAAGTAAACTCCTCATAAAGTGTTCCCTAATTAGGATTAGTGATGTTTGGGGAGTAAATAAGGAAAATTAACTAACTGGGTATCCTTTTGATGCATGAGTCCCATAATTAGTGAAATCAATGAGAGAGTGACTCAAACATGGTAACAAAAGAGTCTTCTAGTGCCAAATATGTTACCAAAGGGGGAAAACACCAAAGTTTAGGTTAAGGGACCCTACCATGGTATTGACTATCAAATGAGAGACCAAAATCATAGACTATAGCTAGTAAACTCTAAATGGGGAAATTTAGCACATGTAAGTTATTGCAAGGATGAGTTTGTGGATCTTGATGTTGTTGTAATGCAAGTCTAGTATGGATGATGCATGATAGAAACTCCACATAATTATGTACGACTGGATATGCGTATGGCCAATATGAAGTGAAAAATCCATATATTACAACTTACATGATTTTTAACACTAAGACCATCTCTGTGTGAGCATTACTTGCATGTCATTGGATGTAGGATGTGTTGAGAGTTGAGACATCATATCTTTATGAAATCATCTTTGTGATTATTTTTTCCAATGAGTGAATTTACAATGAAGGACGATGGGTTATCACTTGGACAACATGATGACGTACCTACCAAAAAATTATCCATGTGTATGCATGCATCTATCATGAAACTATGTCTATTGCATAATAGTGGGCACACACATTGTTTTGTACAAGGTTTCCTCACAAGGAAAACAATGTTTTCAAGGGTGTGACTTAGTAGTAAGTTGATCTTGTAGCAAATGGACACTTTTTCCAGTGATAACTATGATAATAATGTAGTAGGAATCTAAAGAATGATCATAGTTCTACTATTATATAAGATCCATGCATGGTATAAAATTCATCTTAAAGGTTAATTCCAACTCTAATTTGACCCAAATCATCAAAAAGTCAATCAAAGCTCTATATTGATGGGAGCTCTAACTTTGTGTATTACCATATTCTAGCACCTCGAGAGAAATTTACTACAAAATTAAATGAATCCTATAACTTATGGANGCCTTGAGCCCCTTCTTCCCTTGAAATGAGGGGCAATCCCTTCTTGGGTTAGTACACCCGAAAATACCAAAAGATAAGGAGGCAAGGGGATGAAGTTTGGAAAGTGGTAAGTATGATCAATAATGGCATGATGACTTGTCAAGGGGACCTCCCAATATAAAACCCATCCCTAACGGTGACCACTTAATACGACGCAATGTCAACCACCAAGGTGAAACATGGAAAAGAGCATAAATTCTAAGCAGATGTTACATAATCAAAAGCAGATTTAAATGCAACACACTCAAATGCCTCAAATATTGAAATGACACTCACCATAATACTTGGATTGTACCTCATGGAGCAAGACCCAATGTATTATGGAAGCAAGTTAATGTGGTAGATACCATCGTGATGAATCTGAGAACCGTGGTGCTGAAGTAGGCCTCCTTCTATGCAAGTGGATGTTGTCATCCATTGGTCTCTCGATAGTCCATGTCTGCCACCTAAGGGCCTTGAGACATCATCTCTTTAGTTGTCCTTGGGAAATGGGGATAACAAGATGTATCATGGAGGGATACAATCATCGATGGTGCAATGCAATTTGTTTGACAAACCTATGGAATTAGGTTCTTCATATGTCCAATGCTTAGTCATTAGAATGTCTTTGATATGTCATCAAAAATTGTGCCAAATGTACTAGTGCATGGAAAATAAAACATTGATGAAGTAAACTCCTCATAAAGTGTTCCCTAATTAGGATTAGTGATGTTTGGGGAGTAAATAAGGAAAATTAACTAACTGGGTATCCTTTTGATGCATGAGTCCCATAATTAGTGAAATCAATGAGAGAGTGACTCAAACATGGTAACAAAAGAGTCTTCTAGTGCCAAATATGTTACCAAAGGGGGAAAACACCAAAGTTTAGGTTAAGGGACCCTACCATGGTATTGACTATCAAATGAGAGACCAAAATCATAGACTATAGCTAGTAAACTCTAAATGGGGAAATTTAGCACATGTAAGTTATTGCAAGGATGAGTTTGTGGATCTTGATGTTGTTGTAATGCAAGTCTAGTATGGATGATGCATGATAGAAACTCCACATAATTATGTACGACTGGATATGCGTATGGCCAATATGAAGTGAAAAATCCATATATTACAACTTACATGATTTTTAACACTAAGACCATCTCTGTGTGAGCATTACTTGCATGTCATTGGATGTAGGATGTGTTGAGAGTTGAGACATCATATCTTTATGAAATCATCTTTGTGATTATTTTTTCCAATGAGTGAATTTACAATGAAGGACGATGGGTTATCACTTGGACAACATGATGATGTACCTACCAAAAAATTATCCACGTGTATGCATGCATCTATCATGAAACTATGTCTATTGCATAATAGTGGGCATGCACATTGTTTTGTACAAGGTTTCCTCACAAGGAAAACAATGTTTTCAAGGGTGTGACTTAGTAGTAAGTTGATCTTGTACCAAATGGACACTTTTTCCAGTGATAACTATGATAATAATGTAGTAGGAATTTAAAGCATGATCATAGTTCTACTATTATATAAGATCCATGCATGGTATAAAATTCATCTTAAAGGTTAAGTCCAAGTCTAATTTGACCCAAATCGTCAAAAAGTCAATCAAAGCTCTATATTGATGGGAGCTCTAACTTTGTGTATTACCATATTCTAGCACCTCGAGAGAAATTTACTACAAAATTAAATGAATCCTATAACTTATGGATTTTTTAGTGTAATCGTATGTCTATCTTCAATGCAAAAACAAAAACAAACCACATAACTAGTAAAAATAGGAACATGATTTAAAAATAAACATTAAAATTGATGTATATTTACTAGTATTATTTTTGAGCCTATATGGGTTGTAATATTAACATTGTAAGCATTAATTATCCAAAAAAAAACAAATAATCCTACATAATTATTTTTAAAACATTGATACAAACCAATTAACTTATCTATCCATAAAAACAAACAAAACCTCATTAGATGGACTGTGACATTCAAGTAACCTCCTATGCCTATAAATGAAATAAAACATATCATTTATTTACAAACAAGATTAGCACCATTTCTACCATCCACCGATGAGTAATGGTGGAATGGTGAACATAACATAAAGCAATAAATGTTAGATATAGAACCCTACATCTCATTATCTAAATATATTTTTTCTACTTGGTTTGTTTACATTTTTATCACAAATTTCGGACACTAGAGCTTTGAACTTGGCTTTCATGGTAAGACTATTCTACACACCCTCAATGGAAATGTTAAAGTTCGGTTTTGGGAAATCATATAGAGTACTAGTTATAACACCTTGGAGAGTGGTATGCAATGACAATGTCCAACTATTTAGAAAATGGTTCTCTTCTAATTTATGCAAATTTTTTACAATACCTTTACATAAATGGTCGGTCGAGGACACATGCCAAAATCACATGCAAGACATTGAGGCATGGTTCTCGACCGTTTTAGCCGAGTTATGCAACATCCTTGAGGGCCTCATCCTTGGAACAATCACCTCATATTAATCTTTTGTAATGGACATTGGCAGGTCAACACGAAGAGTTGCATAAGCTTGCAATGGATAATCATAGGCTAGGTGCAACTCATGTAGCAATAAGAGAGGAACATGATGTTACCCAGTAGGAGTTGTAGAAAATAAATGCTTGGCAACTATTCAGGGTGACAACGGGGCAACAAGTTAGAGGCTTCATCGAAAAAACAACAAATATGGAAGCTAAATTTCAAGCCACTGACACTTTAAAAGGAAAACTACTATAGGATTAAGCTAATGCACAAAGCCCCACGTCAAGGAGACAAAATCTAATAGCCCAAGTGAAAAAACTCATGTACACTCCTGTACGTACCCCAAACAAGCCTTGGGTTCATTTTGGGCTACCATAGACCATTATCTAAAACATTGAACTCATTAATTCATCTCTCCATAAAAACAAACAAACACTCATTAGGTCGTGGTTATATTTTAAAAACAAAACATTGACAAAAGCCATTAACTCATCTCTCCATAAAAACAAGCAAACCCTCATTAGGTCGGCCATTCAAGACATCAAGTACACCTCCCAAGCCTATAAATGAACTAAAACATCTCATTTGTTTAGAAACCATTTTACCATCGACCATCTAATAACTGTGGAATGGTGCGCGGAACATAAAGCAATTACCCTCATATCTAGAATCCTACATCTCATTATTCAGATATATTTTCTTTACTCGGTTTGTTTTCGTTTTTATCACAAATTTCAGAAGCTGGAGCTTTGAACTTGGGTTTCCTGGTAAGACTGTTCTGCATCGCTGGAGATGTTAAAGTTTGGTTTTGATAAATCGTATAGAATGTTAGTTACAATACCTTGAAGAGTGGTATAGAATAACAGTGTCCAGCTATTTAGAAAATGGTTTTCTGTTCTAATTTATGCGAATTTTCAATTCTGTTTAGACCATATAGTACCTTTACATAAATGACCGGTCGAGGACACCCAGACATGGTTCCAGACTGTTTTGGTCCAGTTATGCGGCATCCTTTAGGGACTCATCCTCAGGAACAACCTCAGCCTATTGAGCTTCTGGAACGGAGATTGGCAGGTCAACATGAAGAGTTACATAGGCTTGTAGTGGATAATCGGAGGCTCCGTGCAACGCATGTAGCTCTAAGAGAGGAACTTGCTGGTACCCAGCAGGAATTGCAGAAAATGCATGCTCAGATGGCGATTATTCAGGGTAACAAGGGGCAGCAATTTAGAGGCTTAATTGACAAAACAACAAAGATGGAAGATGAACTTCAGTCGGGCGAACAACAACATACTCAAGATGACGCACAAAGCCTGACGTCAATGAGACAGGATCTGACAGGCCAAGTGCAACAGCTCACCGCGGAACTACATAGAGCTCATCAGAGACTTCAGCAGATCCCTGCTTTACACGCTGAAATGAACGGACTCAGGCAGGAGTTACATAGTGCAAGGTACTTTAATAATGCTAGAGTTACATAGTGCAAGGTACTTCAATAATGCTAAATTATTAGTTTAGTCAAGCATTGCATATATTTTTTTTGTGTCACCTCTTGTGTGGGCTGGAATTAAGTTTTTGGTACGTGGGTACTTCTATTCCCCAGGTTGTCCCGATACCCATTTTACGACATCCTCCTTTATTAATATAAAATGGCGGACCAATATACCTGTAGTTCAAAAATTTTGATCCATATTGTTCCGTATTTCTGCCTATGCCTGCACAATATGAGATTTTGGCTTTGCGTCACGGAATCTCACTGTTGTATGTTTTTGAATGAAAGGAATCTCAATGTTACTTATGGTGCTAGTCCTGTTGCTGGCCGAGCTGGATATGATGCACCTCGGGGTGGTGGTTCACAGGTGATATTTTATTTCATAAATCTTTGTTTTTTTGTTTGTGTTTTGATTTGGTATCAATTTTAAATGTTATTTTGAATTCAGAAGCCTGTTACACCTGAAAATGCTCCGACTTATGCTGTTGGGCCTGTGAAACAGTTGTGGTCCATTATTTCATATCTCTTGTTTGGCCGTGGTGGATATGATGTGCCTCGAGGTGGTGGTTCACAGGTGTGGTCCTTTATTTCACATATCTTGTTTTACATTTTTGGCTGTATTTTGAGTATTTTTACTTGAGATTTAATGTATGCCTTATGAAATTCAGATGCCAGTTGCCCCTGTGAATGGCAATCCTTATGGAGCTGAACCCACCCCTGCTCGAGGAGGTTATGACAGGCCTGGAAGTGATTCTAATTCTCTGAGATGAGCTACGATGGCGTTTTGTAAATCTAGTTGGCTTTTTCACTTGAATCAGAAATATGGTTTGTAAATCTAGTTGGCTTTTTCACTTGAATCAGAAATATGGCTTTGTAAATCTAGTTTTAGGCATTATGTAGGTTCACTTAAGTTATTATTTGGATGGAAACATTCAATATTTTTATTAAATTTTTCCAAGTTTATATATTTTAGATATTTCATGAATCTGAGAGTTATCATTGTTTTAGTTTTGGTTTTGAGAACTACAAAAATGTGGAATTTTAGTTGGGAACTCTTGGATATCTTGGTTACAACGATAAATCTATATGTTTATGAAGTTTGGTGTTAAATTATTTGCAAGGAAACTAGATTAAATTTGTTAGGAATTTCTTTTAAATAATTCTTAAAATTAAGTTGAATATACTTTATCTTATTTGTTTTTTGGAAGGGGTTCCAACTAATAAGAGTAAGTTCATGATTATGTACTTAGTTTATAATAAAAATATAATTAACATGAATAATGAGATGGTTTTCATAATTATACTTTAATATTAGTAAAAGTCACTCAATAACATGAAATGCAATTTTTAAGTTAAACTACATAATATTTGTGGGAAGAAAGCAGATAGGAAAATAAGAAATATAATATGAAAGAATATTATTAAAGTTAATCTAAAATTTATTTGCAATTTCACTCAAATCCATATTAACCTTAAATCATCAAAAATAAAGAGGGATCAAATCCTTCAAACTCAAAAATCTTATCCAAATTTTACATAATGAAAAAGGCTTGCACCTAAATAAATTTGATTTCCCTCTCTCTCCACTTGATATATTTAATGTTCATATAGATCTAGGTTAGTAGACAACAATTCATACTCACTTTGTAGATTTAAGGAGAAACATAGCAAAAAATTATGAAAATCATTTCATTCTCTCTATTCACTTCAAGCCATAAAAATTGTCTATTGATTAGAATGATAAATATATTGTTTTCAGAATTGGCCCCTCCAAATGACCTTCCTTTAATATTATCCATGGGATTTCACAAAGAGTATCTATAAATCTCACTTATGTCCTGAGTTTCCCTACCTCCACGTTCCCCAAGTTTGTAAAATAATAAATACATCAAGATTATTCAATAGACACGATAAAGGATGTACAAAACCTCCAATAGGAATGAAGTGGAGAATAGTAGTGTTGTTAGTGATTGAAGTGGAGAATAGTAGTTTTGTTAGTGATTGATTATTAAATAGGAAGTTCGCTATAATATATTAAAGTTAAAAGAAAAATCAAACAAAATCTTAACATTCCCCATTTTATATTAGGTTTTCATATAAAAAATAAGGCCATTCTATGTATAGAACAATTTTTGGATATTTCTTAGTTGTGATAGTAAAGCTTCTTGCAAATTCATTGAATAATAAAATTTTAAATTAGAGTGGCTAAGATGTCAACCTTGCATAGAAATCCACCAATCTTAGTATAAGAGTGGGGAGTTTGTATGATCTAATAGGAAATAGGTTGTTTTAACATTTTTGGGGACTTGGAAATATCTCCAATAATCTCGTTGTGGCCTATTCATTATGGTTGGGTTTTCATATCACGAAGGAAGAAAAGATTAATTATCTAATGAATCTGAGAGACTCGATGTTGGTTATAAGTGTCATGGTTAATCATGCAGATCTATAGTGCACCACTTTTAGTTCTTATTTTTTAAATATCAAAAAAATTATGTCTAACTTTAATAAGTTCTCATTATTTCACATTAAACAAGAGGTGAATAAAAAGGTGGATCATTGGGCCAATGTTGCCTCACATCTTAGTTTGGGGATGCTTGTAAAAATTGGAGTGAATTCCATTAACCCCATACCTTAATAAAAGTTCATACTTTATCATAATTCATCCATCTCGATGCAAGATGGTGATGGGACACATCAAGGGAGATTTGGCAAGTGGCCTTCATTATTCACACACTTAAACTAATGGGTGGATTGTGACATTATTGATGTCATTTGTGTGAGTCTGTATTGAAATGTGGGGCTATCTTAGAAATGGGGTTGATTTGTAGTGATTGATTCTTGGTGAGGAAGAAGGCTTCATAGATTTAGTGAGTATCATATGGGTTCTCTTGTTGAGGGGTCACGATGGATAATATCGAGTGGAGAGAAGCAATGAAGATACTTTTCAAGTATGAAAATCCAATCAAGAAAACAACAATGTTGTTCATAGCATCGCCATGAAAATATCAGAGCTGGAAGAAGTAACTATCGGTAATGCAACAACTTTTATGAACCTTCTTCATTTTCAAATGTATCGAATTGATGCACTTGAGGACAAATGCCAACAGTTTCATTGGAAGGAGGCGAGTTAGGGTTGACATGCATAGGTGAGTTAGGAGTTAGGGTCGACATGCATAGGCGAGTTTTGATAACAATTAGAAAGTTGTTGAATTTTGGTTTGGGAAATAAAAAAGGTTCTCTTGGACACTTTTGTTACACTAATGATTTTGTATGTTTATGAAGTTTGAGGCTGTAGTATTTTGAAGGGAACTTGGAGAAAAATAGAGAAAATCTACAAGATGTTTCTCATAAATAAATTTGAAATTAAGTGCAATACAACTTATCCTTTCTCTTTTTTGGAAGTCAAGATTCCAACTAATAAGGGTAAGACCATATTTAGGTACTTAGATTACAAGAAAAATATACTTAACATGAAAATTAAGATGTTTTTTTATCATTGTAAATCACTATTAGTAAAAATCACTCAAGGACATGAGATGCAATTTTGAATTTAAACTATATAAGAAGCATGGATAGAATACAAATAGGAAAATGGGAAATAAAATGTGAAACATATTTTTAAAGTTAATTTAAAATTTGATTGCAATTTCACCCAAATTCCTTTCAACCTCGTATATATCAAGAATTAATATGGATTGAATTCCTTAATGTAATGAAGAATTTTTATACCTAAAGAGACTCAATTTCTTTATCCCTATCTACTTGATAGATTTAATGTTAATATGGTTTTAGGATATTAGAAAACAATTCATATTTATGAATAATTTAGATCTTTACATATATCATATTTTTGTTTTTTAAATTCACATTTTAAAAAAATTTACTTGTTTATATATACCAATCTAGATTCATCTTAAATTTAATAAACATTTTGATCCATCAAATCTATATAAATGCAAAACACATCCTCATGTATTTTATTGAAACTTTTTGATTTGAAAAAATTTAACATTTCTCGACACTCAAAACTTGATAAATAAAAGTTAAAATGAATCTAAACAATTAAAAATAATATATTGGAACTAACTACCAATTTTATTCTTTTATTTTTATATTGATTTTGTAATACTAACATTTATTACAATATACTCTTTTTCTTTTGGTCTCTCACAATGATTCTTGGTTCAAATATAGTAACATTAGTAAATGAAGTATATGTTTTTTTAAAAATTATATCTGTAATTTTTTCTTTAATAATAGATTATACAAAGATGTAAAAATTTTCAATTATATATATATGGAGAGAGATAGAGAGAAAGTTTAAAAATCTCTAATCTAATATTTTTTAAATGCGTGACAAATAATATTTGAGCTCTCCAATTTTTGGGGAGAGATAAGAGGTTTCATATTTGGCTCATCACCACTTGAGCTAATCTCTTTTTTTTTAAATGCCACTTGTCAACTCCATATTAAACATGAAATGAATTATGTTAAACACAAAATGAATGACATGCGACCACAAAAATAATTACAAGTATCCCTCATACTAAGCACCACACCATTTAAATGTTTCAACAATAAGAATTATTTTTCTTTCAACACACACATATAGAAAGTTGATATTATAATATTTTACTTAAGGTGGCCATTGAATATTTCATTTATGGTGAACATTGAAATACGGTTTTGTTGTTATTATTTTTTAAATGGCACATGCCATTTCCATGTTAAACATTGAAGGAATTACACATCTCCTTTATACTCAGATGTAAAAAACAACTATCAACGAAATAAGAAAAATATATTTTATTTATGATTTACAATGAATTTTTTTTTTAGTATTTCTTTTAAATGCTATTTGCCAACTTTGTAATGAATTGCACATCTCTCTCATACTAGAGTGTAAAAGACCCCTTTGGATGCAATATAGAAG
>JZKD02S1883316.1:364110-380101 GCA_000966675.3 Picea glauca
ATATATAAAGTGTACAATTGAATATTTTTATGGTTTACAGTGAAATATTTTATTGTTATTAATAAATTTTTTGAATGTCACATGTGAACTACATGTTAAACATCCAAAGAACTACATATAGCTCTTATAGTAGGTCGTAGAAAAGACTTGTGGACCTAATGATCTATAAAACTAGAAACAACCACATTAATAATATCAATGTGTCTCTATACGTTGATATAGGTATATTTAGCACATTAATAATATTTTTCCTATAGTATGTGCTAAATATACTATCGACATACACGTTCTTATTATTGATGTGGTTGTTGCTAGTTACCCATGGATGCATAAATATATCTTCAAATAATTACAATTAATAAATAAATAATTAAATGAAATAAAGTTTACACAAAAATTATTATTCTATTTTATTCAATTATATTAATGTTACACTATAATTCTATAATGTTATTGTAACATTGTATTAAAAATTGTATTATTTTATAATATTAAATATAAATTATATTAACTTACATAGCTCAATTTTTTTTCCCATGGGTATAGTTATCTGTAAAAGTTTTTAACAAAATCAACATTTCAGAATAGTCTCAGTAAAACTTCATTGTCACAAAAATTATTAAAAAATAATATCAATAATTTTATGTTCAAGAAAGGCTTCACCTTGAAAAAATGTTCAACCTTTAGCTATCAACATATTCAAAACATCAATTACCTTAAGAAAAATGAAAAAAAATGATTCAAAACTTTGTTTGGATGCTCTAGAAAACCATGAAACAAGTGATGAATTGTGTTAAATATTTTCATATGAAAGAGAATTTATAGGATTTGGCACAAAATGAAATGATACGATGTGTCTTTCTCTCATCCATCTTTCGACCGAAAAAAGGGTTTTCGGCCAAAATGCTAGGAAACCATTTAATTTTAACGGATTCCGTTAGAATTACATTATTTGGCCAAAAGAAATTGTTTTCGGCTGAAATATTCTTTCAGACAAAAACTAGAAAATGGAATTGTTTGCAGGAACCAGAGAATCCCCTCTAGCTTACCTAAACTTTGGAGGTTGCAGACTCTTGCAAATACTCATAATTTGGTTTCGGAAATGATACCAACATTTGCAAAATCGTATCTACTTTCAATTCCTATAATGTCTTTTCATTTTCATTATTTTTATCTAATTTTATTTAATTTTTAAAAAAAATCAATGGATAATATTTTCAGCTAACATTATGATTCAATGAAATGAAATATTTGTATTTCTAAAAATACAAAGTGAAAAATTTAGAAAAATATATATTCATAATACTTAAACTATTCTTTTCAAGAAGGTATTTTTAGATTTTACTTTTAAGTAAAAATTAATATAGATACAAGGTGACGAAAAACATATTTTTTTAAATCTGCAACGTTTTTAGCTTGGTCAACTTCAAAAAATTCTAGAAATTATAATATCCGTTCGTTAAATGAAAAATTATAGACATAATAAAATAGAGCCTATGTAGATTGTTGTAGTATATAACTCATTATCATTCCTTTCATGTTTAAGGAACATATTATTAAACAATTGTCAAATTGACATATCAAATCTCAATAAAAAAAATTGAAAAATAGTGAGTGGAAAGCTAACAAAATTATTCAAAAGTTCATTTTTTACTGTAAAGTGAAATTATAAATAAAAACATACATTTGTATACCAAAAGTTGAATAACTTGTGAAAATATAGTTTTGCTTCTCATAAAACAAGAAAAATAGACACCCATCTTCATGATTTCACTCATTCTATGTTTTAACTTACATGAACATAGTTTATACACAACTTTATTATTCATCAATAAACATATATTAATATTAACATAAATATTGTAGCATTATGTTCTAACATTTTTATAATTATTATATTTGTTATTATATTGTCACAACATTTATAAAATTTTATATGAAAAATAGGTTATAATATCAAATTTTAACAATGAGTAATATATTATAACTTTAATATATAATAATAATAATAATATACTACAATTTTATCTTTCCACATTAATGGCTATGTCACATTGTGATGTTCAATAATGGGGTTTTTCGCATTGTGACGTTCATGAAATGTGATTTCACATTATGAAATTTATTAAAGGTTCTCTCATATTAAAATGTTGGTAAATGATTTTGTTGGGTTGTGACATTGTTCAATGGTTATGTCAAACTGTAACATTCATTTTGGAATACTTTATAATATAGATATGTTTGATTGTGATCTTACTGAATGGTTATGTGACATTGAGACATTCATCTTGGTTGACTTATGTCTTCTTCCTACATTAATGAATAGTTATGTCGCATTATGGTGTTGATCAAATGTGATGTCACATAGTGACATTCAGAAATGATTTTGTGACATTGCAACATTCATCAAGGGTTATTCTACATTGTGGCATCCTTTATGGTTATTCCAGATTGTATCATTAATCTTGTTTCATTAAAAATTGTGTCATATTGTGGTGTTAATTAAATTTCATGTCACATTCTGATGTTCATTAAGGGTTTTGTCACATTCTAATGTAAAATAAATGTGATGTCACATTGTGACATTCATAAAGTATTTTGTCCCAATGCGACATTTATCAATAGGTAAAATCTATAGTCAATAGTTCATCCGTTATGTATCATTTTTTAGACATAGAGATCACATTGTGGCGTTAATTAAATTTCACATCACATTTTGATGTTCACAAAGGGTTTTGTCACATTCTAATGCAAAATAAATGTGATGTCACGTTATGGCAATCATAAAGGATTTTGTCTCATTTTGACATTTATGGAGGGTTATGTCTGATTGTGACATTCCTTAATGGTTAATGTCCATGTTTGATTGTGATCTTCCTCAATGGTTTTGTGACATTCAAAAATTCATTTGGGTTGACTTGTGTTGGATTCCTATATTTGTGAATGCTTATGTCACATTGTGGTGTTGATCAAATGTGATGTCAAATTGTCACATTCATAAAGTATTTTTTCAAATTACGACATTCATTGAGGGTGATAAGAAATTTAATTTGGTCTATTGTTTTTGGGCATATTGCATCATTCCTAAATGGTTATGTCACATTGTTATTTTCATATGTTAAATATAGTTGAACATGATTGATTTTATGAGAATATTCAATGCAGTTGAGAAAGATTGACTATGAATGATGTTGAGAACCAAATATCAAAACAACATAAACACCTCAGAATAATTACTTAATGCCTTGACAAAGAGAGAAATTTAGATAATAAGCCTCTTAGAGGGGGAAACCTCCTTATACATCATACGAATTTAAAATTACAAGATGATTCCAAATGAAAAGGTCTCCTTGGTATATATACAAGATTAGGAGGTACAATTACAACTAATGGACCCAAGACAACATAAATAAAATAAAAATACTAATGTAATATGACCCAATTAAGGGGTACTGTGCCACGAATTAGGGATTAAAATTCTCATCTCCTTCATACAAGTGTTGTACTCAACACTTGAGTAGTTCTGGATGCTTCTGTGTAAAAACCTCATCTTCCCACATGGAATCTTCAGCAGGTAGTTTCTTCCAATTAATGAGATACTCTGAAATTGATCTATTCCTTAGCTAGAAAATTCTTGTGCCAGTGATAGCTTCAGGCTCCAATATGATTTTTCCTTCCTCGTGTAGTTCTGGAAATATAGTTTGAATTGGGATATTTTCACCTATAACCTTCTTTAATCTTGAAACTTGGAAAACAAAGTGTACTCGTGAAGATGCATGAAACTCCAATTTGTATGCCATAGTACTTCAGTGATGATTTATTATCCTTCTTATCTTTATTGAGGGACATCTATTTGTATGGTTGTAGTCTTAAAAATACTCAATACCCTACTTTAAAACTTCTTTCACTATGATGTTGACATGTTTGTTGTTTCATGCAATTTCATGCCATCGTTAGGTTGTTCTTTAAGATTTGGAAGACTTGTTGTTGATGCTCGATATGATATTTCACTGCTTGAACCTTATATTTTTATTTTAGAAAATAAGTAATGGAAGGTGGGTGATATCCATAAAGCACCATAATGGTGCCATTTTTGTTGTAGTATGAAGGGAAGTATTATACCACCATTCTGCAAAGGGTAACCACTTGAACCATTGTGTTTTTTTATCAGAAACAACGAAATGAAAGCATCCTTCCAGACATTTTTTCATTATCTCAGTTTTTCCATCATATTGAGGATGATAAGATGAGCTATGAGACAATTGAGTACCCAAATAAGAAAATAATTTTATCAAAAAATTTCTAGTGAAGATGGGATCTCTGTCACTTACAATAATATTTAGGATTCCATGTAGATTTTGAATTGTCTCCATGAATTCAATAGAAACTGTATTGTCTTTGAAAGGATGAGAGAGTGCACAAAAGTGTGTGTACTTGGTAAGTCTATCAAAAATCACCATGATGACACTCTTTCCTTCATACTTTGGTAACCCTGTGATGAAATCCATGGAAAACTCCTCCCAACGATGACCTGGAATGGCTAATGGTTGTAAAATACTTAGGGTCTTAACTGTTTCCACCTTATTTTGTTGGAAAACCAAGCAATCTTCCACAGACCTTTGAACATCAATTTTAAGGCCATCCCCAAAAAATCCTCTCTTGACCTTGTGATAGGTTTTCAAAAATCCTAAGTGCCCTCCTACTAGAGAGGTGTGAAATTTCAAAAGTACCTTTTTGTTTGATTTGGGAGTTCTTACATAAAAATATAAGTGATTTTTGTACCATAGTGAATACTTTTTCCATGTAAATGTATTAGATGCACTAGAATCCTGCTTCAACCTTTGAATGAGAGTCCACACTTGTTTGTCATTATTTCATTCGTCCCTTGCTTCTGTTATCCAATTAGGTTAGATGATAGAGATAACACAGAGAAATGCCTCAACATATTCATCCTTTCTTGAGAGTGCATATTCCACAACATTTGGCTTCCCCTTTTTGTAGATTCTTTCAAAGTCATAACCCAACATCTTGGTCACCTATTTATGTTCCTCTTCTTAATATAGTCTTTGTTCAAATAAGTATTTAAGACTATCATGATCATTTTTTCCCTTTAAGTGCCTACCTATTAGGTAAGGGAATCATTAGTTCAATGCATGTAGTATTTTTATCATTTCCTTCTCATAAATGGGTTTGTGTAAGTACTTTCCCTTGAGTGGTTGACTTTCAAAAGCAAGGGGCCTTCCTTCTTGCATTAGAAAAACACCAATGCTATTTTCCAAAAAATCACATTCCACAATAAAGGTCTTTGTGAGGAATCACTCACCTCTCTGGCTTTGATTCAATCGTGAAATCACATACACAGCATATAAACACACATGTATGACAGGAAGAAAATATTCATGAGCATGACATCAACACACGGAGAATAGACACATAACCATGGATTTGAATCAAAGCTTTCTTCTATTACTTCAATATTTGTACATGGATGTTCTCTACACAGTTCTCTGCTTGCTCCTCTCTTCTTGCTCCTGCTCTCAATATATCATCTAATGATACAACAATACAGTGAGGTTGTCTATATCCTGTTTCCCTCTTGAATTCTAAAGCTATCAAATCTACAATTAAATATCCTATCTACCAGCATTAACTATTTTAAATGCCTCATCTACCTAAGGACGAGAGCTATCCGCTCAAATTCCATTACAATATACAAGTTTGTCATCTCTTAAATGGCCCATTTAGATCATGCAACATTCCCAAAGTATCTTCAAAATGTGTGTTGGCTTATCTAGATGTCTTCCGCTCCATGCTGGCTCGCTTGATTTGTTGGCGATGCTCCTGCATCATACACTCAGTTTAACTCTTCTAGGCATAAGGGTATATGCAAGGACTAATGTTAGGAGGAGCACCCCCATGAATTAAGTGAATAGCATGATCATGACCATGAGTGGGTGGGTTGAAGACCTCTGGGAATATCTTCAAATACTTTGGAATACTTATCAATGATACATTGGAGATATAGAGGAATAAATGGCTTAGATGTTTGAACATATAGTGAGCATAGTTGTACAATTACACCATGATGCCCTTTTTAAAATAATTTTGTCATGCCATTAGAGCTTACCACCTTACTAGGTTTCCCTGTGATACCCTTTAACTCAAATTCATTTCCTTCTAATGAAAATTTCATGAAAAGTTCTTGAAATTAAAATCCACAGTTCCTAATGATTGTAGCCATTGGACCCCTAGTACGACATCAACACCACCCATGGATATATAAATCATTGGAATATTCATTACATATTCCCCCATAGTAAGATTGATCTTATGGCATTTTCCTGATTAGTTGATAGTTCCTCCATTTGCAATCATTACTTGAAACTCTAGCACTACATATATAAATCAATTGAGAGCTTTGGCTAATTTGCAGTGAATGAAATTATGAGTGCTACCATAATCAATTAGCACTATTAACTTTTTCTTTTTGATATATCCTTCAATATTAAGGGTTTGAGGAGTGATAATTCCAGCCAATGCATGACATGATATGGTGGGAACTAAATCTCTTCTACATATTCATCTTCAGATGGTTCTTGTTCTCCTTCCTCTTCATAATCTATGTAGAATAATTTCTTCACACCACATTTATGTTCCTTATTGTACTTGATGTCACAATTAAAGAATAAACCTTTTTTTTTTCTTTCCTTCAATTTTTGATGTCTTAACCTTGTATATTGAGGTGGTTTAGAAGAAGGAACAATATTCTCTTCATAGATGTTAGGGGTGGTCCTTCTAGTAGCCATAGCTAGATTTTTACTTTCAAAATTTCTTGCCACCCTCAACGCATTCTCCAACGATTTGGGTTGCCAAAGGTGAACCTCTTGTTGAATGTTATCCTTTAAATTTCCTATGAAGAAATCAATCAATTTCTCATTTGGAATATATGTTAGCTTTATATTCATTCTTTGGAAGTTCTCAATGTGCTCCACAACTAAACCCTTTTTCTTGAGATTTATCAATTAGCTAAAGAAGGTATTGCTCCTTGTATCCTCATACTGTGATATCATTTCTTCCGTGAAAATTTTCCAAGTGACAAGTGTTTTGCGAGAAAAAATCCATCGATACCACACAAACTGATTAGGTTTTTAATATAAGGACACAATTCATACCTTTTGTGTTTGAGACACATCATGTAGATCAAAGAACTAATCCATCTGGAGTATCCATGTGATTGGATCCTTTCCATCAAACTTTCTCATATCAATATTAGGAAATTGGTTGATCTTCAACCCAAACTTGGAGTTTCTTCAGTCTTGATTCATCTTCCTTGTGTCCTCATCATGAATTTCATGGGATACATTGTCACTTTCAGGTGCCCTCTCTATTTGAAACTTTTTCAACCCTTCCATGATATCATTGTCATCTTAATGCATGTCCCCAACGAGGTTAGAGTACAAACAATTGGGTCTTGAGCTTGTTTCTCTTAAGGACCAAATCTCTTGCACACCCTAGTGACCTCTCATGGAAGGAGAAAAGCAAGATGATAGGACATGATATCCTTTCAAAATTTTTCTTGAGGAAGCCCTCACACAACAAAGGAACGAGATGATGGATAGTTTCATGCAAATACTCCGACGACTACCAATAGGTGACGCATCTTCTTTGAGTGAAAGAGATTCCCCCTTCAAGGTACAAATAAACTTCTATATTCTTGTATTTGAAGGTCAGATAGACGCAGATGGTGTAGACAAGGGGTTGAATATAATAGAAGGGTATTTTTTTGTCCATAACTTTTTGAATAGAGAAAATATTACTTTTGTGATCCTCAAAGTCGTTCCCTGTGTCAAAGATTGGTGGGAAACTTTCTCTGAGAAAAAGGAAATAGAGGAAACCTCATTACTAATAATCACGACCACCTGGGAATACTTCAGGGATGTTATTAAGTAATAATACTATCATATTGGAAGTTATGATGACTTGTATACCAAATGGACCACACTACGGAAAGAAAGAGACCAAGCAGTGCTAGAGTTCACAAATATCTTCCATACCTTGTACACCAAGATGGATATCAACGATATGGAGCAACATCTAGTGCTCAAGTATCGTGGTTCTCTACATATATACATCCAGACCAAAATGGAATTTCTGGACATCTCATCCCTGGGTTTGCCTTACCGATATGTCGAAAAATTCGAGTAGAAGCTAAAACAAAAGACGCGAAAATTTGGGACCACGAGCCCCTCATAGTAAAATCCAAGAAAGGGTGGCCCCAACCCACAAAACAAAGGACATAGCAAATATGGATAGTATCAGGACAACCATTCCAAGACACAAGCAAAGAAGGACATTGAAAAGACAAAGAAAGATATTGAGAAGTGGTGTGACTTCCATAAGAGCCCTTGGCATAACACTACTAACTGTCACTCAAAGCAGTCGCTCGTGGCCGAAGTGAAAGCCTCTAAATTAGGTGTGGGTTCTGAATCTAAGTCAAAACAAGAAAGGGGAAGACAGATCATTGACACATAACCCAGTGCCACCATTGCTACCACCAAGCTCCATCGTGATGAACCAGACAAGCCAGAAGAAGGAGATTGTCTATTCCATTAACAGATGTGGGTAAAAGGCACCCTACTGCACTTCATCGTTGATAGTAGTAGGCAGAAGAACCTCATCTCAGCAGATTTTTTCAAATGGTTGGCCCTACCAACAACACCATACCCACAACCCTACACCATTGGATGGCTTTGGAAAGGAAGCAATATCCATGTAAGCCAACAGTGTTGATTGTTGTACGACATCAAGCCCTTCAAAGATGAGGTATTATGTGATGTTATTTTGGGCCAACCTTATTTAAGAAAATGTCATGTTGTATATGAGTCTAGGCCTTGTAGTGCTATTATTACTTTGAACATGAAATTGTACAAGATACCCTAGGCATTCCCACATAGTCTATTTCCTTGATCTTTGCCAAGCAATGTAGGAAGGTCATCTCTCAGATGGGGAAGTTTGTATTTTTTATGATTCTCTCTTGGAATGAGTGAAATATCACAACCACATCCAGGGTCTCTGTGGTCAACCTCTCTCCACACCAGAATCAAGTAGACAAGGTTCTTTCATAATACTTGAATATCTTCTCCTCACCTATTGGAGTACCTCTACACTGTCAGGTCAAGCACCCCATCGATTTGACCCCCGATGCACCACTTTCCAATGGGCTAGTCTATCATCGTTCTATGTTATATAATGAGGAGATCAAGTGACAAATTGAATAACTGCTCCACAAGGGGCACATCCATCCCATATCATCACCTTCCAGGAGCCCAATCATGTTGGTATAGAAGAAATATGGAACCTGACGACTATGCATTGATTACAGGGCCCTGAATAAAATCATAGTAAAAAACCAGTACCGAATTCCCTGAATCGATGACCTCCTTGATAAACTCACAAGGTCCAATTACTTCAGTAAGATTGATATGAAGTTTTGTTACCACCAGGTCCTGATAGAACAAACAGATGTATGGAAGACTACCTTCAAGTCAAAGGAAGACATTTTTGAATGGTTGGTCATGCCCTTTGATTTTAAAAATGCTCCAGCCATTTTCATGAGGATGATGAATGATATCCTGCAACCATTCACCAATACTTTTGTAGTGGTGTATCTGGATGGCATTCTCATTTACATCAAGTCTTGGGCAGAACTATTGCTGGATATTCAGTAGGTTCTGCACACCCTGTGATAGCACGAGCTATACACCCACTTGGAAAAATTCGCATTTGACATGGAAAGCCTAAATTACTTGGGCTACATCATTGATCATCATGGTGTACATGTGGATCCATCCAATATACAAGTCATACATGACTAGCCAGCCCCAACCACACTCACTGAGCTTTGGAGCTTCTTGGGCCTTGCCAATTTCTACCATAGGTTCATGTTGGAATTCTTCCATATTGCATGGGCCCTCAGCTAAATAACCAGGGGTGGTGGTAAGGAAAAATTTGCATGGGTTCAGTCCCAACAATAAGCGTTCGATGATTTAAATCAGTGCTTGTTCTCATTCCTGGTACTTTCACTACCAGACCTACAACAACCCTTTGAGATCAATATAGATCCTCCAGACTATGTTGTGGGCACCGTTCTCAATCAGCATAGTCACCCCGTGGCCTATCATAGTGAGAAACTATCAAATGATGTCCATAAGTACCCTACTTGTGACAAAGAAATGTACTCCATTGTGCAAGCCTGCCGCCAATGGAGACATTACATTCTTGGGAAGGAGACAGTCATACACATTGATCATAATCCATTGCAGTTCACCTAGACATAAGGAAAATTATAGAATGAATGCCATCAATATTGGTCCACATACTTACAACAATTCCACCTCAACATCATGTATAAGACATGAAGCACCAACTGCGTCATTGATTACCTTAGTAGACCGCCAGTCACAACGCTGACCATGGTGGTATACTCTTGTGGCCATGAGACCTCTCGATGGCCCCAACTCTATGAGACAGACCCAGACTTCACCACCACTTACCAAATTTTGGGTGCAAACGTAGTTGTCGACAATTTCCATCTTAAGGATGGATTGTTGTGTTGTTTGGGCCATATCTGTGTTCCATCAAGCGAGTGAGCGAAGATGATATGGGAAGCCGACTACATTTGGGTGGAAAGACACTTTGGCATTGAGAAGACAGTGATGATGCTATAAACACATTTCTACTGGTCAAAACTTCGACAGGAAGTCAACAAGTATATCAAGCCCTGCACTGCCTACACTATTGCCAAACCGACCACTAAGAAACAGGGCATGTACACCCCTCTTCCTACTCCTAACAATACATAGAAATCCATCTCAGTGGACTACATGTCGGGCCTCCTGTCAACCAAGCGAGGAAATTAATGTTTTTTGTGGTTGTTGATCGTTTTTTTAAGATGGCAATTCTGGTTGCCTACATGAACAACATCACAATAGAAGCCACTGTCAATCTCTTCTTTGAACGAGCCTGGGTGCATTTTGGAATCCCACAAACCATTGTCTCATATCGGGACAGTCAATTTCTCAGCACATTATGGTTGATCCTCTGGTCACTGCTAGACACCAAGATCACCAAATCCACAACCTTCCAGCCCCAGATAGATGGAGAAACCAAGTTCATAAATCAAATGATCATGCATATCCTGTACATGTATAATTCCAAGAACCCTCTCACATGGGATGAGATTCTTCCCTATGTCTAGCATACCTAGAACGGATCCCTGCATAGCTCAATCGACCACATTTCCTTTCAGGTGGGGTTGGGATTCCAACCATTGGGTCCCATAGATGTTTAACTTCCCCTTGTTGTCACCTCGGTCGATTCATCTCCTGCTCCAACTGAAGCTGACAAAGCCACCCGGTTCATTGAGCGGATCCAGCACATCCACCAACAGGTTCAGAATATCCTACATAAGTCCAATGACAAGTACAAGCAGTGCCATGATCAACATCGGATGCCACATAAGTTTCAGGTGGACGACAAAGTTTGGTTGCAGTAGCAGAAAGAACGCCTTACAGGACCCCATCGGAGGCTTCACCCACTCAATTATGGGTTGTACACCATAACCAAGGTTGTGGGGGATAATTATTTTGAGCTCAACATTCCTCCTTTCCTTGGCCTGCACTTAGTTTTCAACGTGGACCTCCTTTGGTCTTATTTCTCACCATTATTGGACACCTCAAACGTAGTAGAATAGATGACACCAACATAGCTCAAATCCAACTGCATACAACAGGCATCCAGTGATCATATTGTGGACACACAGATCAAGGGAACTCAACAACAAAGGATACATCTTTATAGAGTCATCAAAGCAGGGCTTTATAGAGTCATCAAAGTAGGGCAGCTCCTGCACCAAGGTAAGTGGCTCATCCGGGGCCAAATTCAGCATAAATTTCTTCATCTGATGGGGGAAATCTACACAATGGAGACCATTGCTTCCTAAGGAGGGAGAATTGATCCAGGTGGACATTGGTGGCCACCCACCTTTTCTAGCTAGCTCAAAATAACTTTCAGACAATTTGGGTAATTTACTAATTTTAGGCCCTAAACAACGTTTTTTTGGATGTCTACCAATAAAAAAGATTCATCGTGCAATTTTTATTAACATTTGAAGTCCTCGGATAGATATTTCCAATGGTCCATCGTGCGCCTAAAATGGAGATCGTATGCAAAACTTAAGACTCTAGGAAGTTGATGTACTGACTTACCCAAATGGGGTCCACATGAATTTTGACACTTCATCTCCTAGGGTTAGGTTTTTGGATGTCTAGGGTTTTTGACACTCTTTTTTTATTGTAAAAAGACCTTCAGAGCCTTATTGTAATAATCTTCTTGTGAATGAGCGCAACCGTCACATCTCTTCTCAGAGATAAGCCGCCACCATTCCAACAAGCTTGTTTCCTGCTGCAATTTATTATTTCAACTTATTTCCTTATTGAATGGAAAACCAGTTTTAATGTATCTCTGTTATTCTGGGTTAATCATCTATTAATAATCTACTGTAATTTCATTCTACTCATAAAATCAAGATCATGTTCCTTCTAAATTAGGATCATGTTCCTTCTAGAACCTAGACTCTACCCCTACAACTTATTTTTCTTCCATTCTCACTATAGCTGATGAAATCTTAGAGTAGTTGTTATACTCCATCACGATAACATATTAATGTTATCCCTTTTAATATCATACTAAACATATCGAGCCGCCACATTAATAGTTGTGTGATATTTAAAAGCACGTCCCTTCGGAGCATGTATTTTAAGCATCACATAAACGTGTATAACTTTACAATATTTATTAATAATTTTATAGTTTTACTTAAAAAATTTATTGATGTATATTCTTTTATATTATTTAAATGATAGTTAGGTTTAATTATAAATATTGATTTATAAACCATTTAAAATTTAAATAGATTAATAAATAAATTATTAATTATTTGTATTATATTATTTTTATTAATTTAAGAGAAAAATATAAAGATGTCCATCATCCACTCAAGTCAGGATGGCATAAAGATACATAGTCTTGGTTAAACTATTGGGGAATCATAGAAGACACCATTTTGTAGAAATTTAAGGTATTATAGGGATGTAAGCAACCCTAATTTGTAAGATCAAAAATATCTATATGTAATGACAAGTGTAAAGAAAAAAATGAGCATTGCTAAGATAAGGACAAATTCTCACTAGCTTCATAGTGAAAGTGGGTGTTGGTCAATTCCTAAAACTCATTGGGATGAAAGAGTGTGTCACCTTTGTGACCCTAAGAAAGTTAAAGATGAAAAACACTTTCTCTTAGATTGTCTAGCCTATACCCATATTAGATCTCATTTTCAAAATATTTGTCACACTACCAACCTTCCTAACCTCTTAACTCCACAAAACAATGGTGATCTTGGAATGTCTTTTTAGCACATAAACAAAATCTCAAGTAATTACTTACACTCTTAAAGTCTCATAGACCAATTCAGTCTTAATGGAGGTTAATCATCATCATCATCATCATCATCATCAAGAATTTAAGTTAAACTTAATTATTAGATTTAATCTATTATTTTTATACACACTTTTTAATTTTAAAAATTTTGTAAATAAATAATTTAAAAAATAATTACATTAAGAAAATAATTTTTAACAGTATAATGTATAATAATTCTTAGGAGAGAAATTACAGTAATATTTTTGAATCATAGTTGCATGGAACCTCTAAGAACACTAGGTTACGGGATCTTGGGAACTAGTTGGGAAGGTTCCCAATTGATTGGGAGCTCTTTTGGAAACTTGGAAGCTTTTTGGGAGCTTCAACATCAAATAAATGGGAGCTTGGGAACCAGTTTCCTAAACAAAGAGCTTTAAGTTAGAATTATATTAAATTAAAATGCAAATATATTTATTCCATTATTACAAATACATAATTTCTTACAAATATTTTCATTATATTTATTCAAAATATTAATATAAAACTAAGTCTAAACTACAAGTAAATCTTATTTCAAAAATTAGTTAAGTAAAAAACTTAATAATATTCACTTTATAATTGTGGATATGAAAAACTTTTAATACATCTATGCTTTCCTTCAAGCCCAAACTAAACATGAAAGTAGAATAAATCAATACACTATGCACGACAAGCATTTGTTCCAATCTATATCATTGATTTTGATTGTATTTTCATATTAGAAGAGTAGCACTATTTGTTTTTTCCAATAAAAAGAGAATAATGCTTCAAATTTACATATTAGTTTATATATGTAAAGTTTAATTTTAAAAAGATGTTAAAATTATATATATGTATTTTCAATTTTGTTTCTGATTTTCTAATGAAATATTTAGGGATATTAAAGTTTGAGTATTTTGTTAAATATATTCATATAATTCTTAGCACAAATTAAATTAGTAATTTTAATATTGCAATAATTGAAATATGAGAAACATTGTACTTTATTGACCCTCAATTTTATTGAAATAAGATTTTAATAAATTTGTGGGAAACTTCTACTAGTTAGAGACACTCTTATCCACCACGTTCCCATCTTTCCCACTTTTTGGAAACTCATGCAACATAGTTTTTAACTTAACACCTACAATCATAAACAAATAGCTATTAAATTTTGAGTGGGCCTAATGGTTAACAACATATGTTTCCTCATAAAAAGTTACAAGTTAAAAAATTATGTTGTCCAAAAGTGGTGACCCATAACAATGTAAAAAATTTGACTCATTTTGTTGATTCTCAATCTTTTTTTCTAATATCATTTTAATTATTTTTGTTAAAAATATATATATATAATTTATAAGTAACATTTAAAACTTATTACTGGAAAAAAAAATTTAAACAATATGTAAAAAAAAAAATATAATATAATATATATATATATATATATATATATATATATATATATATATATATATATATATATATATATATATAATCTTTGGTCTAAAGGAATCAAATCCTTTAAATTCATCTTTTTTAAAATAAAAAAATTCAAAAAAAATTGAACATCAAAAGATTATATTGAATTTACAATAATTAAATTTCAAATAAAAAAGAGATAATCTTAATCAGGATTTATAAACCGAACCCTTTTTCACTTAAAAAAATAAAATTATTTTAAATTTAAATTCAAAAGAAACTTTGAAAAACCTAAAAAAATCCTCATCCAATCACTTGGTGATAAGAGATTACCTTAATTATGATTTTTAAACACAATCATCTTTCACTTAAAAAATTAATAAATATTTTAATTTAAATTAAACAGAAGCTTTGAAAAAAATAAAAAAATCACAAAATTAAAGAAATATATCATAATTTTTTCTAATATGTAAATAGTCAAATCCCCACAATATTGGTAGAATTAATCCCTTCCAAATAAAAATCACAATATTAAAGAAATATATCATAATTTTTTCTTTGATCTTCTAAAATTGGCATAAAGATTTTTTTAATGGATCTTAAAAAAATGAAATATATAAAATTCCCATTAAACATTTTTTTAATGAGTTTTAAATAAATGAATTATATAATAATGTTAAGAAATAATATTAATAACAATAATGATGATTAAAGTTTACTATTGGTGTATAAGATTTTAAGATGCTAAGTGATTATTTGTGATTTTTTAGAATTTTGTTTATGTGCTTTAAATTTTATTAAGTTAAGAAGTTAGGAAGATTAGTAGTCTGATACATATTTTGAAAATGAGATCTAATATGGGTATAGACTGGACACACTGTCCACTTTCACTATGAAGCTCATAATAATTTATTGTTATCTTAACAATGCTTATTTTTTCTTTACACTTAGCAAAATAAATATTAAAAATAATGAAATATATTATAATTTTTACTTTCAACTTTTCAAACTTACATTAAAAAAAAATATTAATCTTAAAAAATGAATTATATAATAATTTTAAAATTAATAGAAA
>JZKD02S1883316.1:389377-425241 GCA_000966675.3 Picea glauca
CCTCTAGAGCCTCATTGTAATCATCTTCTCATGGATGCGAGTAGCAGCCACATCTCTTCTCAGAGATAAGCTACCAGCGCCTTAGCTAGTTTATTTACATTCTTTCTGTAAGCATTCTTCAGTCATTTGTTATCAATGAAATAAAGTCTTACTTCTGCTGCATCTCTGTGTGTATGTGTATTTCTGTATTTCATTGTGTTCCTACATAAATCCGGATCACTTGACTATCTACTTAGTCCATATTTAGGATTTCTATATCATATTTGCAAGGATCCCACTTGGTTGATTCAGCAAGTAATTTATCTAAGAATGATAGATGTCTTATAAAAACTACTTGAAGTTATTTCGTGCGACTTTTAGTTTCCTGAAGATGTATCCTAAAGATCCCATTGATGTAAACCCAAATTCTGTCACTCTTAACACGTGAATTGAATGCTGCATAGGAAGTATTTTCACACCCATGTATTTTTTTCAAATTGGCCTTGAGGAAAACTTGCTAGTTCATAGAAAATACTAATTAGTTCAAAAACTACAAACTCCTTAAATCCACTATCTCCGTAATTTCTACAAGTTCCTTTAAATTTGAATCCATTGTCTCCGTAATTTCTACAAGTTCCTTTAAATTTGAATGTCAAAAAACTATCATTTCAAAGATTGAGAAGGAGATTACAAGCACAAATTATCACTCCAAGGACTGAGAAGTAGATTACAGACACAAATTTTGGGCAAAGAGAAACACTTTAAACTTTATTAGTCCCTATCGTAGACATAGAGAGATTATAACAATCGATAATTTGTTGACCTAGTATTAATTTGTCTATTGACAACAAATATTTGCAAATATCTAATGTTGGAACTTGTGAACAAAAAAAATTTATTTTTATATAATAAAAAGTACCATGTATGTCATGATCTGATTGGATAACATATTGGAGATCTTATTGTTGGCTTCACTATTCCCAATGTTTTATATGTGAGCATATCCAAACTTTTTTATAGTATACCGTCTTTTTGAATCATATATTTTTTTATGCATTTCTTGAAGCTGAATTAATGCTAGCATTAGTTCGAATGTTTTTCTTAGCATTTTCTGCTAGCTAAATTTATCCCAATGTTTGATATGCCAACGTATCCAAGGTTTGTCTATTTTTTATTATTATTAAGTACTTAACATACGTAAATCCTGCCACACACATTCTTTCTTAAATGTTTACACAACACGAGGCACTTGAATGATTTTGAAAGCCTTAAATGTTTACCTGCATGCCTCAAAGCCTTAAATGTTTACTTAACATGTACATCATGGAACAAACTCAACATGAAAAATAAAAATAAATTTGTATAATTAATTGAATAAAATTTAACAAAACATTATCACATATTAATAATGAATACTATATTTAATATTAAGATTACACGATAGTTATCATAAATTTAATTTATAGTTTATGAATGAAAGTAAATGGGTGGGTTGCAAGTTGCAATACATGTAGTATCCATGCATAATTTAGTATTCCCGAATTAGTTTTATTTGAAATTTATCAAAAAGTATTAATGTCTAGTACATCAACGAATGTTTGCAGAATTATTGAGTGAAAAATGTATATGATTGATGTATATCACGGTACATGCTAGACATGATAAATGAAACATGTGAACCCGTGACTCTGCCAACCCGCAAAATGAAAAATGAAACATGTGAACCCTCGACTTCATGAACCCGCAACTCGTAATTGTTGGGTGCAAAATGTATATGGCGGAAAAGTGTTGGGTGCAAAAAGTATATCAAGGAACAAGCTAGACATGAAAAATGAAAAATTAAAATAAATTTCACCTTTATTATCAAAAACAAAAGCAAAATTTCAAATTTACATTTAAAAACGTTAAAAATAATATTGAATAAAATTTAAATAATTGTTTATACTTGTTGGGTGCAAAATGTATATAGAATAAGTGTTGGGTGCAAAAGGTATATCATGGAACAAGCTCGACATGAAAAATGAAAACAAATTTCAACTTTATTATCATAAACAAAATCAAAATTTCAAAATTCCAAATTTACATTTAAAAACGTAATTTACATTTATAAGTATATGATGGAATTGTTGACTGCAAAATGTATATCACGGAAGTGTTGGGTGCAAAATGTATATCACGGAACATGTTGTACATGAAAAATGAAACATGTGAACCCGCAACTCATCCAACCCGCAACTCTGTAATTGATGGGTGCAAAACGTATATGCCAGAAGTGTTGGGTACAAAAAGTATATCATGAAACAAACTCGACATGAAAAATGAAAAATGAAAAATGTATATGACGGATTATCATAAACAAAATCAAAATTTCCAAAATTCCAAATTTACATTTAAAAACGTTAAAAATAATATTGAATAAAATTTAAATAATTGTTTATACTTGTTGGGTGCAAAATGTATATGGCAGAAGTGTTGGATGCAAAAAGTATATCACGGAACAAGTTGAACATGAAAAATGAAAAATTAAAATAAAATGTATATGATGGAAGTGTTGGGTAGAAAATGTATATCACGGAACATGTTGGACATGAAAAGTGAAACATGTGAACCACGACTCCACCAACCAGCAACTCCGTAATTGTTGGGTGCAAAATGTATATGGCGGAAGTGTTGGGTTCAAAAAATATATCACAGAACAAGTTGGACATGAAAACTGAAAAATTAAAACAAATTTCACCTTTATTATCGTAAACAAAATCAAAATTCCAAAATTCCAAATTTACATTTAAAAACGTTAAAAATAATATTGAATAAAATTTAAATAATTGTTTATACTTGTTGGGTGCAAAATGTATATGGCGGACGTGTTGGGTGCAAAAATTATATCACAGAACAAGATGGACATGAAAAATGAAAAATTAAAATAAATTTCACCTTTATTATCTTAAACAAAATCAAAATTCCAAAATTCCAAATTTACATTTAAAAACGTATAAGTATATGACAGAATTGTTGGCTGCAAAATGTATATGAAGGAAGTGTTGGATGCAAAATGTATATCACAGAACATGCTGGATGATGCAAGAGCATCGTACAAAGCCAAAGCACAGACCTAGCCAAAGGAACAACTGGACGCGCAGATGGAAAAAAAAAAGAGAGAGAGAGAAAGGGCACGATTTTATGAAAACATTTTGAATTTTTAAATCTGAAACATTAATGTAATAGCTGGGAGAAGCATACTTACATTTATGTCTTGGGGATATGAACAAATCTGAAGAAATTACTCTCATCTGTCGGATGTAGTAGGAATTTAAGTTTGTTTAATGAAAGTAGGTATATTTAATTTAATACATTAGACAGTTTAGAAGAATAGGAGGGAAAATGGATATAGACACTCTCACCCTTGTATCATTGTAACTTGTGGAGGATCATTCAGATTTCATAAGATGTAGAGCTGTAGTAGAGAGTTGTAGAGAAGAACCCATGTACAAGATCACTTGAGTTAATATATGAAGCTTTGACTCAATTTTCATGGTGTTATGATGCTTACTGTTTACATTTGTTGAATGGTATGTTTACAGTTGATTTGTTTCTTTGTTATGAATTTGTTTCAAATCTGTGTTATGTGTGATTTCATGTTGAATGTATGAAGTCCAAGAGAGGAGAAGAATGAGTTTCAATTGTTTCTCTTCCTAAGAATTCTGGCAAGGAATGCAGTGATCGTCTGTAAGGTGTGCGTTGACGAGGATCTGAGTTTTATCTCAAAAATCTCAGGAGAGATACTGTTGTTCTCATACTAGATGAAGTGCAGGTGAAGCACAGAGTCGCAGAAGGTGTGTGCAGGAAAATTCAAGCCTTGGATTTTATAAATCCAGAAAGAAGATTGAGAGGACCACTGTTACAAAGAGTGCACAGGGTCGGAGACTCAAATAACTAGAGGTTATTTCAAGGTTTTCCGCAAGGAGTGCGAGTAGGGATCCGTTTGGGAAGCTTGAGTTTACAAGTGAAAGCTCAGGAAGGATAACACCTTTGAAGTGCTCAAAGGGAGACGAATATCAAAATCATCTTATAGAAGTCAAGTTCCGGAGGGAGAACACTGAGTCGTTTGGACATGAGTAATTGAGGAGTGCATCTGGCGGTCAGAATGCTCCATAGAGAACTCGCGAAGTCTGGAGGACCGTAGGATCCAGAGGAGCTGTAAGGTGGTTACGGGTTGGACGAATCCGCCACCCTATAATAAGGAACCAACATCAACCATTGATCGTGGTCTGTCTGAGCTATCAGATCATTTTAGGAATTCAGGACTCATAAGTTTGGAGTGCAGGGAAAAATCCTTGGTCACGTAAATTCCCGGATCGCGAAAGGGATTTCTAGGTGTGGAATTTCAGAAAATTGGAAATCTGAGGTTTGGCATACAGGAAATTGTGATGACAAGGAACCATGACGCTTTGCATTGAAAATCCTTAAGTTACGAAACACGACGTGCCTTTAGTATGGGATTTCATCATTTCGTCTTTCTGGAGTTCGAGAAGTAGAGGAGGCTGTGGTTTTGGAATCGAGAGTTTCAAACTCCCAGTTCGCGAAATCCCGAAGAGGGAAAGGAGAAATTCCTTTGAAGTTGAAGGACGATAGTCCTTGGGCACCAATCAGGTTTCAGGACTCAAGAGGTAGAGTTGCATGATCAACGCAACTCTCGAAATCACGAAAAGAGAAACACCGAAAGGTGGATCCCAAGTCTTAATCGTGGGATACATGCGGCGTAAGTTAAAGAAGGGATCAAGCTTCAAAAAAAATCTCGAAAGGCCATTGACCTCGCATTCCACGGGACATTGAGCCCATTTCAGCATTCCAACATTTCAGAATTCAGGGAATCATAAGGTAATAGGAATGCCTGTTTGTTTTTCAGTCAAAGTCCTGAAAACCGAAACTAGTGGGTAATAGGTGGCATGAGCTCTTCACGTTGGAAGAGTTAACCTTTGTTGACATTTCACATTTTGGCATTTGACAAGAGATGTTGAAATACATCGAGACTCTCCAAATCCCGAAATCTGAAGTCCTTTGTGGCTTAAACAAAAGGGATTATTAACCCTTGGCATGGTTTTAGTGAAGATCCTGTGCAGATCCCAGCCTGAGGGAAAGCGGGTCTGCACCAAAGTGGTATCAGAGCGCAGAACAAATTCTTTGCTTTTAGTGGCAGAGAGAAAAGAGAAAAATTTCTCATCCATGCCACCGAGAAGAAGAGATAGGCCAATGCCTGATCCAGTAGTGGAAAGAGAAATGCATGAGTTACATGCCAGACTTGATGCTATGAAGATAGAACAGAGGCGCAGAGTCGACGTTGGGGATATCGGCAAGGTTGAAAGTGAAAATGAAGTTGGAAACAAAGGAAAAGAAGTTGCAGTCAAAGATATTGTAGACGAATGCCTATTCAGGGTTGTTGCAAGGATAGGTGCTAGAGAAAAATTGGAGATTCTCATGTATGAGCGAAGCTTAGATGTTGAAGAACTTTTAGACTGTATTAGAGCTCTAGACAAATACTTCGACTATAAGGATGTTGAGGAAGTCAAGAAAGTCAAACATGTCATTACTAGACTTAAAGGGAATACAGAACTGTGGTGGGATGAACTGCAGGCTAACAGACACTACAAAGGCAAGCAGAAAATCAAAAGCTCGGATAGAATGGTTGTAAAGATGAAAGCCAAATTTATACCCGGGGATTATCAAATCACTCTATTTCAGAGGATGTAGAATTTGAGACAGAAGTTGATGTCAGTGAAGGAAAAATATAGTGGAGGATTGGTCGAACATTTTGGTCGTGACAAGACATTCTCAAAGTTAAATGGCTCATATTTTTTGCCAGGGATGAGGACAGATGTCAAGAAATTTGTGGACATGTGCAGAATTTGTCAGCACACGAAAGGAAAAAGGCATAACACAGGGTTATACCAACCATTACCCATACCTAAAAGGTCGTGGGATGCACTGAGCATGGATTTTGTATTGGGACTACCAAGGACACATAGAGGATATGATTCAATCTTTGTGGTAGTCGATAGATTTTCAAAAATGACACATTTCATACCATGCCAGAAAACTAGTGACGCAACTCATATTGCGAACCTGATTTTCAAGGAATTTGTTAGACTTCATGGTTTTCCAAAGAGTATCGTGTCTGATCAAGATAGCAAGTTCATAGGGAATTTCTAAAGGACCTTATGGAAAAATTTGGGGACAAGTTTGTCTTTTAGCTCAGCGTATCATCCTCAAACGGATGCACAGACAGAAGTTGTAAACAAGAGCTTGGGAGATTTGCTAAGAATCTTAGTGACTGAACATCACAGTCAATGGGATCACATTCTGCCACAGGAGGAATTCGCTTACAATGATTTACTCAATAGAAGCACAGGGCGATGTCCATTCCAGATTATATACAGAATGCATCCAAGGGGAGATTCTGAATTGAAAGATTCAGAACAAAATGAATTCAGGAGTGCTAGTGAAGAGGACTTTGCAGAAGGAATGAAGGAGATTCACAGCTAAGTTAAGGAGCGATTCTAGAGCTCAAGTCAAGAATACAAGTGGAGAGTAGATCAACATAGGTGAGAACTTCAATTTGCAGTTGGTGATCTGATTCTTGCACATCTGAGGAAGGAGAGGTTCCCAAGGGGAACATATAATAAGATAAAGATGAAAAAGATTGGACCGTGCAAGTTCATAAGGAAATTTGGGGCAAACGCATATGAGATTGAATTACCCGATGGGATCAGAATCTCATTTATATTCAATGTTACAGACTTGTACCCTTAGTGAGATGAAGAAGCAGGAGAAGAGGAGGAACATAAAGGATTTTAATGGATAAAATAAATTCTTGTAGTTGAAAAGCCACAGATGGAAAGCATAATTGACAAGAGGATTAGCAAAAAGACCAGGAGAAAACAATATTTTGAATACTTGGTTAAATGGAAGGGACATCTAATTGAAGATGCTAGTTGGGAGGATGAAGCAACAATTCATAGGCATGGACATACCTTGCAACAACTCATGAAATTTTTCAAGCGAGGGAGTATGATGCAGGAGCATCGTACAAAGTCAAAGCACACACCTAGCCAAAGGAATAGCTGGACACGCAGATGGAAAAAAAAGGAGAGAGAAAGGGAACATTTTTATGAAAATATTTTGAATTTTGAAATCTGAAAGATTAATGTAATAGCTGGGAGAAGCGTACTTACATTTATGTCTTCGAGATATGAATAGATCTTGAGAAATTACTCTCATCTGTCGGATGTAATGGGAATTTAAGTATGTTTAATGAAAGTAAGTACATTTAATTTAATAGATTAGACAGTTTAGAAGTATAAGAGGGAAAATAGATATAGACACCCTCACCCTAGTATCATTGTAACTTATGGAGGATCATTCAGATTTCATAAGCTGTAGAGCTGTAGCAGAGAGCTATAGAGAAGAACCCATGTATAGGAGAACTTGAGTTAATATATGAATCTGTGACTCAATTTTCATGGTGTTATGATGCTTACTATTTACATTTGTTGAAGGATATGCTTACAGTTGATTTGTTTCAATGCTGTGTTATGTGTGATTTAATGTTGAATGTATGAAGTCTAAGAGAGGAGAAGAATGAGTTTCAATTGTTTCTCTTCCTGAGAATTCCTGCAAGGAGTGTAGTGAACGTCCACAAGGTGTGCGTTGACGAGGGTATGAGTTTTATCTAAGAAATCTCAGGAGAGATATCGTTGTTCTCATACCAGTTGAAGTGCAGGTGCAACACAGAATCATGCAAGGTGTGCATAGGAAAATTGAATCCTTGGATTTTATAAATACAGAAGAAGATTGAGACTACCACTATTGCAAAGAGTGCACAGGGTTGGAGACTCAAATAACCAGAGGTTATTTGAAGTTTTTCTGCAAGAAGTGCGAGAAGGGATCCTTTTGGGAAGCTTGAGTTTACAAGTGAAAGCTCAGGAAGGATAACACCTTTGAAGTGTTCAAAGGGAGACAGAGATCGAAATCGTCTCATAGAAGTAAAGTTCATGAGGGAGAATGCCGAGTCGTTTGGAGAGTAGTCATTGAGGAGTGCATCTGGTGATTAGAATTCTCTGTGGAGAACTCACGAAGTTGCGAGGACTGTAAGATCCAGAGGAGTTGCAAGGTGGTTAGGGGTTGGACGGATCCACCACCCTGTCATCAAGAGCCAATGTGGACTATTGATCGTGGTCTATCTGAGTCGTCAGATCATTTCAGGAATTCGAGATTCATAAGTTTGGAGTGCAGGGAAAAATCCTTGGTCACACAAATTCCTGGATCACGAAAGGGATTTCTAGGTGCGGAATTTTGAAAATTCAGTAATTCGGGGTTCGGTATATCGAAAATTCTGATGGAAAGGAACCGAGACCCTTTGCATTGAAAATCCCAAAGTCGTGAAACGCGACGTGCCTTTAGTATGGGATTTTGAAATTTTGGATTTACAAAGTTCGGGAGGTAGAGGAGGCTCTGGTTTTGGAATCGAGAGTTTCAAACTCTCAGTTCACGAAATCCTGAATAAGAAAAGGAGAAATTGCCAAGAATTTGAGGGACAATAGTCGTTGGGCACCAATTGGGTTTTGGGGTTTCGAGACTCAAGAGGTAGAGTTGCATGATCAATGCAACTCTTGAAATCATGAAAAATGAAATGGTGAAAGGTGGGTACCGAGTCTCAGTCGGGGGATACGTGCGGCAGAAGTTAAAGGAGGGATCGAGATTTGGCGAAAATTTCGAAAGGCCATGGACCTCGCATTCCATGGGACGTTGAGCCCATTTCGGTATTCTAGAATTTCGGAATTCGGGGAATCATAAGTTAATAGGAACACATATTGGTTGTTCACTCAAAGTCCCAAAAAACAAAACTAGTGGGTGACAGGTGGCATGTTCTCTTCGCATTGGAAGAGTCAACCTTCATTGACCTTTCACATTTCAGCATTTGACAAGAGCTGTGGAAATACATCGGGACTCTCCAACTCCTAAAATATGAAGTCCTTTGTGGCTTAAACAAAAGGGTTTGATTAACCCTTGGTGTGGTTTTAGTGAAGATCAAGTGCAGATCCCGACCCGAGGGAAAGGGGTCTGCGCCAAAGTTGTATGAGAGCCCAGAACAAATTCTTTGTTTTATGTGGCAGAGAGAAAAGATTCAACTTTCTTATCCATGCCGCTGAGAAGAAGAGATAGTCCAATGCCTGATCCAGCAGTGCAAAGAGAAATGCGTGAGTTACATGCCAGACTTGATGCTATGGAGAAAACACAAAGGTTCACAGTTGACGTTGGGGATATCAGCGAGGTTGAAAGTGAAAATGAAGCTGGAAATGAAGGAGAATAAGTTGCAGTCAAAGATGTTGCAGACGAATGCCTATTCAGAGTTGTTGCAAGGATAGGTGCCAAAGAAAAAATGGAGATTCCCATGTATGAGGGAAACTTAGATGTTCAAGAAATTCTAGACTAGATTAGAGCTCTAGATAAATACTTCAACTATGAGGATGTCAAGGAAGACAAGAAATTCAAACATGCCATTACTAGACTTAAAGTGAATGCAAAACTGTGGTGGGATGAACTACAGGCTGACAAACGCTGCAAAGGCAAGCAAAAAATAAAAAGATGGGATAGAATGGTTGCAAAGATGAAATCCAAATTTATACCCAGGGATTATCAAATCATTATGTTTCGGAGCATGCAAAATTTGACACAGAATTTGATGTCAGTGAAGGAAAAACATAGTAGAGAATTGGACGGACATTTCGGTCATGACAAGATGTTCTCAAAGTTAAATGGCTCATGTTTTTGTCCAGGAATGAGGGCAGATGTCAAGAAATTTGTGGACATGTGAAGAATTTGCCCGCACACGAAAGGAAAAAGGAAGAACATAGGGTTATACCAACCATTACCCATACCTTAAAGGTTGTGGGACGAAGTGAGCATGGATTTTGTATTGGGACTACCAAGGACACATAGAGGATATGATTCAATCTTTGTGGTAGTCGACAGATTTTCAAAAATGGCACATTTCATACCATGCTAGAAAACCAGTGACGTAACTCATATTGTGAACCTGTTTTTAAAGGAAGTACTCAGGCTTCATGGTTTGCCAAAGAGTATCATGTGTGATTCAAATACCAAGTTTGTAGGGCATTTGTGAATGACCTTATGGAAAAAGTTGGGGACAATTTTGTCTTTTAGCTCAACATATAATCCTTAGACAGATTGACAGACAGAAGCTATAAACATGAGCTTGGGAGATTTGTTAAGAATCTTAGTGATTGAACATCACAGCCAATGGGATCACATTCTGCCACGGGTAGAATTCACTTACAATGATTCACTCAATAGAGGCATAGGGCAGAGTCCATTCTAGATTGTATATGGAATGCAGCCAAGGGGAGTTTCCGAATTGAAAGATTCAGAACAAAATGAATTCAGGAGTGCTAGTGTAGAGGACTTTGCAGAAGGAATGAAGGAGCTTCATAGATGAGTTAAGGAGTGATTGCAAAGCTCAAGTCAAGAATACAAGTGGAGAGCATATCAACATAGGCAAGAACTTCAATTTGAAGTTGGTGATATGATTCGTGCGTATCTGGTGAAGGAGAGGTTCCCAAGGGGAACATATAATAAGCTGAAGATGAAAAAGATTGGACCGTGCAAGGTCATAAATAAATTTGGGGCAAACACATATGAGATTGAATTACCCGATGGGTTCGGAATCTCACCGATATTCAATGTTACGAATTTGTACCCTTACAGAGTTGAAGAAGTAGGAGCAAATGAGGAACAAAAAGGAATTCAATGGACAAAACAAATGCCTGCAATTGAAAAGCCACAGATTGAAATAATAATTGACAAGAGGATTAGCAAAAAGACTGGGAGAAAAGAGTATTCTGAATACTTGGTCAAATGGAAGGGACATCCAGTTGAGGATGCTAGTTGGGAGGATGAAGAAACAATTCATAGGCATGGCCAAATCGTGAAAGATCTCATGAACAAAAGTTCATGAAAAATTTCAAGTGAGGGAGCATGATCCAGGAGCATCGTACAAAGCCAAAGTCCGCACCTAGCCAAAGAAACAGTTGGACGCATAGATGGGAAAAAAAAGGAGAGAGAAAGGGCACATTTTTATGAAAACGTTTTAAATTTTGAAATCTGAAACATAAATGTAATATTTGGGAGAAGCGTACTTACATTTATGTCTTGGGGATATGAGCAGATCTGGAGACATTACTCTTGTCTGTCGAATGTAATAGGCATTTAAGTTTATTTAATGAAAGTAGGTAGATTTAATTTAATAGATTAGATAGTTTAGAAGTATAGGAGGGAAAATAGATATAGACACCCTCACCCTTGTATCATTGTAACTTGTGGAGGATCATTCAGATTTCATAAGTTGTAGAGTTGTAGCAGAGAGTTGTAGAGAAGAACCCATGTAAAGGAACACTTGAGTTATTATATGAAGCTTTGACTCAATTTTCATGGTGTTATGATGCTTACTGTTTACATTTGTTGAATCGTATGTTTACAGTTGATTTGTTTCTTTGTTATGCATTTGTTTCAATGTTGTATTATGTGTGATTTCATGTTGAATGTATGAAGTCTGAGAGAGGAGAAGAATGATTTTCAATTGTTTCTCTTCTTGAGAATTCCTACAAGGAGTGTAGTGAACGTCCGCAAGGTGTGCGTTGATGAGGGTCTAAGTTTTATCTCAGAAAGCTCAGGAAAGATACCGTTGCTCTCATACCAGTTGAAGTGCAGGTGAAGCATAGAGTCGCGCAAGATGTACGTAGGCAAATTGAAGCCTTGGATTTTATAAATATGGAAAGAAAATTGAGAGGACCACTGTTGCAAATAGTTCACAGGGTTAAAGACTCAAATAAACAAAGGTTATTTGAAGGTTTTCCGCAAGGAGTGCGAGCAGGGATCCTTTTGGGAAACTTGAGTTTACAAGTGAAATCTTAGGAAGGATAACACCTTTGAAGTGCTCAAAGGGAGACAGAGATCGAAATGGTCTCATAGAAGTCAAGTTTAGGAGGGATAACGCTGATTCATTTGCACATGAGTCATTGAGGAGTGCATCTGGTGGTCATAATTCTCAGTGGAGAACTTGTGAAGTCGCGAGGACCGTAGGATCTAGAGGAGTTGCAAAGTGGTTAGGGGTTGGACGAATTTGCCACCCTGTCATCAAGAACCAACATGGACTGTTGATCCTGGTCTATTTGATCCGTCAGATCATTTCAAGAATTTTGGATTCTTAAGTTTGGAGTGTAGGGAAAAATTCTTTGTCACGCAAATTCTCGGATCACGAAAGGGACTTTTAGGTGTGGAATTTCAAAAATTTGGTAATTCGGGGTTCGACATACCGAAAATTCTGATGACAAGGAACCGGGACCCTTTGCATTGAAAATCCCGAAGTTGTGAAATGTGACGTACCTTTAGTATGGGATTTTGACATTTCAACTTTTTGTAGTTCGGGAAGTAGAGGAGGTTGTGGTTTTGGAATTGAGAGTTTGAAACACCCGGTTCGCGAAATCTCGAAGAGGGAAAGGAGAAATTCTTGAGTAGTTGAGGGACGATAGACGCTGGGCACCAATCAGGTTTTGGGGTTTTGGGACTCAAGAGGTAGAGTTGCATGATCAACACAACTCCCAAAATTGCGAAAATAGAAACGTTGAAAGGTGGGTCCCAAGTCTCAGTCAGGAGATACGTGCGACGGAAGTTAAAGGAGGGATCAAGCTTTGGAAAAAATCCCGAAAGGCCATCGACCTCGCATTCCATGGGATGTTGAGGCCATTTCATCATTCCCGCATTTCATAATTTGGGGAATCATAAGGTAAGGGGAATGACTGTTGGTTGTTCACTTAAAGTCCCAAAAACCGAAAATAGTGGGTGACAGGTGGCATGTGCTCTTCGCGTTGGAAGAGTCAACCTTCGTTGACGTTTCACATTTTGGCATTTGAAAAGAGTTGTGGAAGTACATCGAGACTCTCCAACTCTAGAAATCTGAAGTCCTTTGTGGCTTAAACAAAAGGGTTTGATTAACCCTTGGCATGGTTTTAGTGAAGATCCTGTGCGGATCCCAGCTCGATCGCAAGGAGGTCTGTGCCAAAGTGGTATCAGATCCCAGAACAAATTATTTTCTATCTGTGGTAGAGAGAAAAGAGAAAAATTTCTCAACCATGTCGCCGATAAGAAGAGATAGGCCAATTCCTAATCCAGTAGTGCAAAGAGAAATGCGTGAGTTACAAGCCAGACTTGATGCTATGGAGACAACATAGAGGTGCACAGTCGACGTTGGGGATATCAGCAAGGCTAAAAGTGAAAATGAAGATGGAAACAAAGGAGAAGAAGTTGCAGTCAAAGATATTGCAGATGAATTCCTATTCAGGGTTGCTGCAAGGATAAGTGCCAAAGAAAAACTGGAGATTCCCATGTATGAGGGAAACTTAGATGTTGAAGAACTTCTAGACTGGATTAGAGCTATAGACAAATACTTCAACTATGAGGATGTTGAGGAAGACAAGAAAGTCAAACATGTTGTTACTAGACTTAAAGGGAATGCAACGCTATGGTTGGATGAACTACAGGCTGATAGACAATGCAAAGGCGAGCAAAAAATCAAAAGCTGGGATAGAATGGTTGCAAAGATGAAAGCCAAAATTATACCTAGGGAGGATGAATAATTTGAGACAGAAGCTGATGTCAGTGAAGGAAAAACATAGTGGAGGATTGGCCGAACATTTCGGTCATGACAAGATGTTCTCAAAGTTAAATGGCTCATATTTTTGGCCAGTGATGAGGATAGATGTTAAGAAATTTTTTGACAGGTGCAGAATTTGTCAACGCACGAAAGGAAAAAGGTGGAACACAGAGTTATACCAACCATTAAACATACCTAAAAGGCCATGGGATGTAGTGATCATGGATTTTGTATTGGGACTTCCAAGGACACAGAGAGGATATGATTCAATCTTTGTGGTAGTTGACAGATTTTAAAAAATGACACATTTTATACCATGCCAAAAAACCAGTGATGCAACTCATATTGCGAACCTATTTTTCAAGGAAGTCATTAGACTTCACGGTTTGCCAAAGAGTATCATGTCTCATCGAGATACCAAGTTTGTAGGGCATTTCTTGAGGACCTTATGGAAAACGTTGGGGACAAGTTTTTCTTTTAGCTCAGTGTATCATCCTCAGAAGGATGGACAGACAAAAGTTGTAAATAGGAACTTGGGAGATTTGTTAAGAAGCTTAGTGACTGAACATCACAGTCAATAGGATCACATTCTGCCACAGGCATAATTCGCTTACAATGATTCACTCAATAGAAGCATAGGGCGAATTCCATTCGAGATTGTATATGGAATGCAACCAAGGGGAGTTTCTAAATTTAAAGATTCAGAACAAAATAAGTTCAGGAGTGCTAGTGTAGAGGACTCTGCAGAAGAAATGAAGGAGCTTCATAATAGAGTTAAGGAGCAATTGCAGAGCTCAAGTCAAGAATACAACCAGAAAGAAGATCAACACAGGTGATAACTTCAATTTGAAGTTGGTGATATGATTCTTGTGCATCTGAGGAAGGAGAGGTTCCCAAGGGGAACATATAATAAGCTGAAGATGAAAAATATTGGATCGTGAAAGGTCATAAGGAAATTTGGGGAAAACACATATGATATTGAATTACCCGATGGGGTCGAAATCTCACCAATATTCAATGTTACAGATTTGTACCCTTACAGAGCTGAAGAAGCAGGAGTAGAGGAGGAACAGAAAGGAATTCAATGGACAAAACAAATGCCCACAGTTGAAAATAAACAGATGGAAAGCATAATTGACAAGAGGATTAGCAAAAAGACCAGGAGAAAAGAGTATTTTGAATACTTGGTTAAATGGAAGGGACATCGAGTTGAAGATTCCATTTTGGAGGATGAAGCATCAATTCATAGGCATGGACAGACCATGCAAGAGCTTATGAATAATAGTTCATGAAAAATTTCAAGCGAGGGAGTATGATCCAGGAGCATCGTATAAAGCCAAAGCCCGCACCTAGCCAAATGAACAGTTGGATGCGTAGATCGAAAAAAAAAAGGAGAGAGAAAGGGCACATTTTTATGAAAACGTTTTGAATTTTTTAATCTGAAACATTAATGTAATAGCTGGAAGAAGCGTACCTACATTGATGTCTTGGGGATATGAGGAGATCTGGAGAAATTACTCTCATCTACCAGATGTAATAAGCATTTAAGTTTGTTTAATGAAAGTAGGTAGATTTAATTTAATAGATTAAACAGTTTAGAAGTATAGGAGGGAAAACAAATATCGAAACCCTCACCCTTGTATCATTGTAACTTGTGGAGGATCATTCAGATTTCATAAGTTGTAGAGTTGTAGTAGAGAGATGTAGAGAAGAACCCATGTATAGGAGCACTTGAGTTAATATATGAAGCTTTGACTCAATTTTCATGGTGTTATGATGCTTATGGTTTACATTTGTTGAATGGTATGTTTACAATTGAATTGTAACTCTATTATGCATTTGTTTCAAATGTTGTGTTATGTGTGATTTCATGTTGAATGTATGAAGTCTGAGAGAGGAGAAGAATGAGTTTCAATTATTTCTCTTCCTGAGAATTCCTTCAAGGAGTGTAGTGAACATCCACAAGGTGTGTGTTGACGAGGGTCTGAGTTTTATCTCAGAAAGATCAGGAGTAATATTGTTGTTCTCATACCAGCTAAAGTGCAAGTGAAGCAAAGAGTCGTGCAAGGTGTGCGCAGGCAAATTGAAGCCTTGGATTTTATAAATCCTGAAAGAATATTGAGAGGACCATTGTTGCAAAGAGTGCGTAGGGTCAGAGACTCAAATAACCAAAGGTTATTTGAAGGTTTTCCACAAGGAGTAAGATCAGGGATCCTTTTGGGAAGCTTCAGTTTACAAGTGAAAGATCAGGAAGGATAACACTTTTGAAGTGATCAAAGGGAGATGGAGATCCAAATCATCTCATAGAAGTCAAGTTCATGAGGGATACTGTTGATTCGTTTGGACAAGAGTCATTGACGAGTGCATTTGGTGGTCAGAATTCTCAATGGAGAGCTCGCGAAGTCGCGAGGACTGTAAGATCCAGAGGAGCTACAAGGTGGTTAGGGGTTGGATGAATCCGCCACCCTGTCATCAAGAACCAACATGGGCCATTGATCATGGTTTGTCTAAGTCGTCAGATCATTTCGAGAATTCAGGATTCATAAGTTTGGAGTGCAGGGAAAAATACTTGGTCACGCAAATTCCCAGATCGCAAAAGGGATTTCCAGGTGTGGAATTTTGGAAATTCGGTAATTTGGGGTTCGGCATACCGAAAATTCTGATGTCAAGGAACCAAGACCCTTTGCATTGAAAATCCTAAAGTTGCAAGACACGACGTGCCTTTAGTATGGGATTTCAACATTTTGGCTTTTCGGAGTTCGGGAAGTAGAGGAGGCTGTGGTTTTGGAATCGAGAGTTTCAAACTCCCATTTCACGAAATCCCAAAGAGGAAAACTATAAATTCCCAAGAAGTTGAGGGATGATAGCCATTGGGCACCAATTAGGTTTTAAGGTTTCAGGACACAAGAGGTAGAGTTGCATGATCAATGCAACTCCTGAAATCGTGAAAAGAGAAACTTCAAATGGTGGGTCCCAAGTCTCAGTCCGGGGATACATACGACATAAGTTAAAGGAGGGATCAAGCTTCGGCGAAAATATTGAAAGGCCATCAACCTCGCATTCCATGGGACTTTGTGCTCATTTCGACATTCCGACATTTCAGAATTCGAGGAATCATAAGGTAAGAGGAACGCATGTTGCTTGTTCACTCAAAGACCCGAAAACTGAAACTAGTGGGTGACAGGTGGAATTTTCTCTTCGCGTTGGAAGATTCAACCTCCATTTACGTTTTTCATTTAGGCATTTGACTAGAGCTATGGAAATACATCGGGACTCTCCAAATCCCAAAATACGAAGTCCTTTGTGGCCTAAACAAAAGGGTTTGATTAACCCTTGGCGTGGTTTTAGTGAAGATTATGTGCGGATTCCAGGCCAAGGGCAAGGGGGTCTGTGCCAAAGTGGTATCAGAGCCCAGAACAAATTCTTTGCTTTATGTGGCAGAGAGAAAAGAGAAAAAAAATTCATCCATGCCGTCGAGAAGAAGAGATAGGCCAATGCCTAATCTAGCAGTGGAAAGAGAAATGCGTGATTTACGTGCCAGACTTGATGCTATGGAGATAGCACAAAGGTGCACAGTCGACGTCGGGGAAATAAACGAGGATGAAAGTAAAAATGAAGCTAGAAATGAAGGAGAAGAAGCTATAGTCAAAGATGTTGTAGACGAATGCCTATTCAAGGCTCTTGCAAGGATAGGTGCCACAAAAAAAATGGAGACTCCCATGTATGAGGAAAACTTAGATGTTGAATAACTTCTAGACTGGATTAGAGCTCTAGACAAATACTTCGACTATGAGGATGTCGAGGAAGACAAGAAATTAAAACATGTTGTTACTAGACTTAAAGGGAATGCAACATTATGGTGGGATGAACTGTAGGCTGACAGACGCTGCAATGGCAAGTAGAAAATCAAAAGCTGTGATAGAATTGTTGCAAAGATGAAAGCCAAATTTATACCTAGGGATTATCAAATCACTTTGTTTAAGAGGATGAATAATTTGAGATAGAAGATGATGTCACTGACGAAAAAACATAGTGGAGGATTAGTCAGACATTTCAAGCATGACAAGGCGTTCTCAAAGTTAAATGGCTCATATTTTTGGTCAAGGATGAGGACAGATGTCAAGAAATTTGTGGACAAGTGTTGAATTTGTCAGCACACGAAAGGAAAAAGGCAGAACATACGGTAATACCAACCATTACCCATACCTGAAAGGTCGTGAGATGCAATGAGCATGGATTTTGTATTGTGACTGCCAATGACACAGAGAGGATATGATTCAATCTTTGTGGTAGTCGACAGATTTTAAAAATTGGCACATTTCATACCATGACAGAAAACCAGTGACGCAACTCATATGGCAAACTTGTTTTTCAAGGAATTCGTTAGAATTCATGGTTTGCCAAAGAGTATCATGTCTGATTGAGATACCAAGTTTGTATGGAATTTATGGAGGACCTTATTGAAAAAATTGGGGACAAGTTTGTCTTTTAGCTCACTGTATCATCCTCAGACAGATGGATAGACAAAATTTGTAAATAGGATCTTGGGAGATTTATTAAGAAGCTTAGTGACTGAAGATCATAGTCAATGGGATCACATTCTGCCACAGGTAAAATTTGCTTACAATGATTCACTCAATAGAAGCACAAGGTGGAGTCCATTCCAGATTGTATACGGAATGGAGCCAAGGGGAGTTTCTGAATTCAAAGATTCGAAACAAAATGAATCTAGGAGTGCTAGTGCAGAGGACTTTGCAGAAGGAATGAATGAGCTTCACAGCCGAGTTAAGGAGGGATTGCAGAGCTCAAGTCAAGAATACAAGCGGAGAGCAGATCAACATAGGTGAGAACTACAATTTGAAGATGGTGATTTGATTCTTGTGCATCTGAGGAAGGAGAGGTTCCCAAGGGGAACATATAATAAGTTGAAGATGAAAAATATTGGACCGTGCAAGGTCATAAGGAAATTTGGGGCAAACACATATGAGATTGAATTACCCGATGGGGTCGGAATCTCACCGATATTCAATGTTACATATTTGTACCCTTACAAAGTTGAAGAAGCAGGAGCAGAGGAGGAACAGAAAGGAATTCAATGTACAAAACAAATTCTTGTAGCTGATAAGCCACCGATGGAAAGAATTTTTGACAAGAGGATTAGCAAAAAATCCAGGAGAAAAGAGTATTTTGAATACTTGGTCAAATGGAAGGGACATCTAGTTGAATATGCAAGTTGGGAGGATGAACCAACAATTCATAGTCATGGATAGACCGTGAAAGAGATCATGAACATAAGTTCATGAATATTTTCAAGTGAGGGAGTATGATGCAGGAGCATCGTACAAAGCCAAAGCATGCACCTAGCCAAAGGAATAGCTAGACATGCAAATGGAAAAAAAAGGAGAGAGAAAGGGCATGTTTTTATGAAAACGTTTTGAATTTTGAAATCTAAAACATTAATGTAATAGCTGGGAGAAGCGTACTTACATTTATGTCTTGGGGATATGAACATATCTGTAGAAATTAATATGATCTGCCGGATGTAATAGGCATTTAAGTCTGTTTAATGAAAGTAGGTAGATTTCATTTAATAGATTAGAAAGTTTAGAAGTATAGGAGGGAAAATGGATATAGACACCCTCACCCTTGTATCATTTTAACTTGTAGAGAATCATTGAGATTTTATAAGCTGTATAGTTGTAGTAGAGAGTTGTAGAGAAGAACTCATGTACAGGAGCACTTGAGTTAATATATGAACCTTTGACTCAATTTTCATGGTTTTATGATGCTTACGGTTTACATTTGTTGAATGGTATGTTTATAGTTGATTTGTTTCTTTGCTATGCATCTGTTTCAATGCTGTGTAATGTGTGATTTCATGTTGAATGTATGCAGTCTGAGAGAGGAGAAGAATGAGTTTCAATTGTTTCTCTTCTTGATAATTCTTGCAAGGAGTGTAGTGAATGTCCACAAGGTGTGCATTGACTAGGCTTTGAGTTTTATCTCAGAAAATTCAGGAGAGATATCGTTTCTCTCATACTAGCTGAAGTGCAGGTCAATCACAGAGCCGTGCAAGGTGTGCACAGGAAAATTGAAGCCTTGGTTTTTATAAATCCAGAAAGAAGATTGAGAGGACCACTGTTGCAAAGAGTGCACAGGGTCGGGGACTCAAATAACCAAAGGTTATTTGAAGGTTTGTCGCAAGGAGTGCGAGAAGGGATCCTTTTGGTAAGCTTGAATTTACAAGTGAAAGTTTAGGAAGGATAAAAACTTTGAAGTACTCAAAGGAAGACGGATATTGAAATCGTCTCATAGAATTCAAGTTCAGGAGGGAGAACGCTGAGTCATTTGGATAGGAGTCATTGAGGAGTGCATCTCGTGGTCAGAATTCTTGGTGGAGAACTCGCGAAGTTGCAAGGACCATAGGATCTAGAGCAGTTGCAAGGTGGTTAGGGGTTGGAAAAATCCACCACCCTGCCATCAAAGACCAAAGTGGACCATTGATCGTGGTATATGTGAGTTGTCAGATCATTTCGTGAATTCGGGATTCATAAGTTTGAAGTGCAAGGAAAAATCCTTGGTCACGCAAATTTCCGGTCTGCGAAAGGGATTTACAGGTGTGGAATTTTGTAAATTCGGTAATTCGGGGTTCAACATACCATAAATTTTGAGGACAAGTAACCAAGACCCTTTGCATTCAAAATCTTGGAGTCACAAAACGCGATGTGCCTTTAGTATGGGATTTCCGCATTTTGGCTTTCTGGAGCTCCGAAAGTAGAGGAGGCGGTGGTTTGGGAATCGAGAGTTTCAAACTCTTGGTTCGTGAAATCCCGAAGAGGGAAAGGAGAAATTCCCAAGAAGTTGAGGGACGACAGCCATTGGGCACCAATCAGTTTTTGCGATTTTGGGACTCAATATGTAGAGTTGCATGATCAACGCAACTCCTGAAATCGTGAAAAGAGAAGCTTCGAAAGGTGGGTCCCAAGTCTCAGTCGTGGGATATGTGCGGCATAAGTTAAAGGGGGGATCAAGCTTCGGTGAAAATCTCGAAAGGCCATCGACGTCACATTCCATTTGATGTTGAGCCCATTTTGGCATTCCGGCATTTCAAAATTTAGGGAATCATAAGGTAAGAGGAACGCATGTTGGTTGTTGACTCAAAGTCTCGAAAACCGAAACTAGTGGGTTATAGGTGGCATGTTCTCTTCGCATTGAAAGAGTCAACCTTCGTTGATGTTTCACATTTCAGCACTTGACAAGAGCTGTGGAAATACATCGGGACTCTCCAACTCCCAAAATCCGAAGTCCTTTGTGGCTTAAACAAAAGGGTTTGATTAACCCTTGGCATGGTTTTAGTGAATATCCTGTGTGCATCCTAGCTCGAGGGCAAGGGGGTCTGCGCCAAAGTGGTATCAGAGCCCAGAACATATTCTTTTCTTTTTGTGGTAGAGATAAAAGAGAAAAATTTCTCAGCCATGCCGTTGAGAAGAAGAGATAGGCCAATGCCTGATCCAGCAATGGAAAGAGAAATGCATGAGTTTCATGCCATACTTGATGCTATGGAGACAACACAGAGGCACACATTCGACGCTGGGTATATCGGCGAGGCTGAAAGTGAAAATGAAGATTGAAACAAAGTAGAATAAGTTGTAGTCGAAGACGTTGTAGACGAATTCCTAGTCAGGGTTGTTGCAAGGATATGTGCTAGAGAAAAAATGGAGATTCCCATGTATGAGGGAAACTTACATGTTGAAGAACTTCTAAATTGGATTAGAGCTCTAGACAGATACTTCGACTACGAGGATGTCGATGAAGACAATAAAGTCAAACATGTTGTTACTAGACTTAAAGGGAATGCAACATTGTGGTAGGATGAACTGTAGGCTGAAAGACGATGCAAATAAAAGCAAAAAATCAAAAGCTGGGATAGAATGGTTGCAAAGATGAAAGCCAAATTTATACCTAGGGATTATCAAATCACTCTGTTTCGAAGGATGCAGAATTTGAGACAGAAGCTGATGTTAGATAAGGAAAAACACAGTGGAGGATTGGCCGAACATTTTGGTCATGACAAGATGTTCCCAAAGTTAAATAGCTCATAATTTTTGTCAGGGATGAGGACAGATGTTAAGAAATTTTTGGACAGGTGCAGAATTTGTCAGCACACAAAAGGAAAAAGGCAGACCACAGGTTTATACGAACCATTAACCATACCTAAAAGGTCATGGGATGTAGTGAATCTGGATTTTGTATTGGGACTGCCAAGGACACAAAGAGGATATGATTCAATCTTTGTGGTAGTCGATAGATTTTCAAAAATGGCACATTTCATACCATGCCAGAAAACTAGTGACACAACTCATATTGTGAACCTGTTTTTCAAGGAAGTCATCAGACTTCACTGTCTGCCAAAGAGTATCATGTCTGATTGAAATACCAAGTTCATAAGGAATTTCTGGAGGACCTTATGGAAAAATTTGGGGACAAGTTTTCCTTTTAGGTCAATGTATCATCCTCAGATGGATGGATAGATAGAAGTTGTAAACATGAGCTTGGGAGATTTGTTAAAAAACTTAGTTTCTAAACATCTTAGTCTATGGGATCACATTCTGCCACATGCATAAATTTCTTACAATGATTCACTCAATAGAAGCACAGGGTATAGTCCATTCTAGATTATATACGGAATGTAGACAAGGGGAGTTTTTGAATTGCAAGATTCGGAACAAAATGATTTCAGGAGAGCTAGTGCATAGGACTTTGCAAAAGGAATAAAGGAGCTTCACAGCCAATTTAAGGAGAGATTACAGAGCTCAAGTCAAGAATACAAGTGGAGAGCAGATCAACACAGGCGAGAAATTCAATTTGAAGTTGGTGATATGACTCTTGCGCATATGAGGAATGAGAGGTTCCCAAGGGGAACATATAATAAGCTGAAGATGAAAAAGATTGGACCATGCAAGGTCATAAGGAAATTTGGGGCAAACGCATATGAGATTGAATTACCCGATGAGGTCAAAATCTCACCGATATTCAATGTTACATATTTGTACCCTTACAGAGCTGAAGAAGCAGGAGCAGAGGAGGAACAAAAAGGAATTCAATGGACAAAACAAATGCCTATAGATAAAAAGCCACAAATGGAAAGCATAATTGACAAGAGGATTACCAAAAGGACCAAGAGAAAAGAGTATTTTGAATACTTGGTCAAATGGAAGGGACATCCAGTTGAAGATCTCAGTTGGAAGGATGAAGCAACAATTCATAGGCCTGGAAAGACCGTGAAAGAGCTCATGAACAAGAGTTCATGAAAATTTTCAAGTGAGAGAGTATGATGCAGGAGCATCGTACAAAGCTAAAGCACACACCTAGCCAAAGGAACAACTGGACACATAGATGGAAAAGAAAGGAGACATAAAGGGCATGTTTTTATGAAAACGTTTTGAATTTTGAAATATGAAACATTAATGTAATAGCTGGGAGAAGCGTACTTACATTTATGTCTTGGGGATATGAACATATATGGAGAAATTACTCTCATCTGTTGGATGCAATAAGCATTTAAGTCTGTTTAATGAAAGTAGGTAGATTTAATTTAACATATTAGATAGTTTAGATGTATAGGAGGGAAAATGGATATAGACAACCTCACCCTTGTATCATTGTAACTTGTGGAGGATCATTCAGATTTCATAAGCTGTAGAGTTGTAGCAGAGAGCTGTAGAGAAAAACCCATGTACAGGACCACTTGATTTAATATATGAAACTTTGACTCAATTTTCATGGTGTTATGATGCTTACTGTTTACATTTGTTGAATGGTACGTTTACAGTTGATTTGTTTCTCTGTTATGCAGTTATTTCAATGCTTTGCTATGTGTGATTTCATGTTGAATGTATGAAGTCTGAGAGAGGAGAAGAATGAGTTTCAATTGTTTCTCTTCCTAAAAATTCCTATAAGGAGTGCAGTAAACATCTGCAAGGTGTGCATTGACGAGGGTCTGAGTTTTATCTTAGAAAGCTTAGGAGAGATATCGTTGTTCTCATACCCGCTGAAGTGCAGGTGAGACATACATCCACGCAAGGTGTGCGTAGGAAAATTGAAGCCTTGGATTTTATAAATATAGAAAGAAGATTGAGAGGACCACTGTTGCAAAGAGTGCACAAGGTCAGAGACTCAAATAAACAGAGGTTATTTGAAGGTTTGTCGCAAGGAGTGCGAGAAGGGATCCTTTTGGGAAGCTTGAGTTTACAAGTGAAAGCTCAAGAAGGATAACACCTTTGAAGTGCTCAAAGGGAGACATATATCGAAATCATCTCATAGAAGTCAAGTCCAGGAGGGAGAACGCCGATTCGTTTGGACAGGAGTCATTGAGTAGTGCATCTGGTGGTCAGAATTCTCTGTGGAAAACTCATGGAGTCGTGAGGACCGTACGATCCAGAGGAACTGCAAGGTGGTTAGGCATTGGACGAATGCGCCACCTTATCATCAAGAACCAACGTGGACCATTGATCATGGTCTGTCTGAGCCGTCAGATCATTTCGAGAATTCAGGATTCATAAGTTTGGAGTGCAGGGAAAATCCTTGGTCACGCAAATTCTTCGATCATGAAAGGGATTTCTAGGTGTGGAATTTCGAAAATTCGGTAATTCGGGGTTCGGCATACCGAAAATTTTGATGACAAGGAACTAGGACCCTTTGCACTGAAAATCCTAAAGTCGCAAAACGAGACGTGCCTTTAGTATGGGATTTCAACATTTCATCTTTTCGGAGTTTGGGAAATAGAGGAGGCTATGGTTTTGGAATCGAGATTTTCAAACTCCTGGTTCGCGAAATCCGGAAGAGGGAAAGGAGAAAGTCATGAGAAGTTGAGGGATGATAGCTATTGGGCACCAATCGGGTTTCAGGGTTTCAAGACTCAAGAGGTAGAATTGCATGATCAACGCAACTCCTCAAATCGTGAGAAGAGAAACACCGAAATGTGCGTCCCAAGTCTCAGTCGGGGGATACGTGCGGCCGAAGTTAAACGAGGGATCAAGCTTTGGCAAAAATATCGAAAGGTCATGGACCTTGCATTCCATAATACGTTGAGCCCATTTCGGCATTCCAGCATTTCCGAATTTAGGGAATCATAAGGTAAGAGGAATGCCTGTTGGTTGTTCACTCAAAGTCTTGAAAACCAAAACTAGTGGGTGATAGGTGGCATGTGCTCTTCGTGTTGGAAGAGTCAACCTTTGTTGATGTCTCGCATTTCTTCAGTTGACAAGAGCTGTGGAAATACATCGGGACTCTCCAACTCCCAAAATTCGAAGTCCTTTAGTGAAGATCCTGTGTGGATCCCGGCCCAAGGGAAAGGGGGTCTGCGCCAAAGTGGTATCAGAGCCCAGAACAAATTCTTTACTTTTTGTGGAAGAGAGAAAAGAAAAAAAATTCTTAGCCATGCTGCCGAGAAGACGAGATAGGGTGCAAAATGTATATGGTAGAAGTGTTGGGAGAAAAAAGTATATCACGGAACAAGCTAGGCATGAAAAATGAAAAATTAAAATAAACTTCACCTTTATTATCATAAACAAAATCAAAATTCCAAAATTCCAAATTTACATTTAAAAACATATAAGTATATGAGAGAATTGTTGGGTGCAAAATGTAAATGACGGAAGTGTTGGGTGCAAAATGTATATCAAGGAACATGCTGGACATGAAAAATGAAACATGTGAACACGCAACTCCGCCAACCCGAAACTCCATAACTATTGGGTGCAAAATGTATATGGAAGAAGTGTTGGGTGCAAAAAGTATATCACAGAACAAGTTGGACATGAAAAATGAAAAATTAAAATGAATTTCACCTTTATTATCATAAACAAAATCAAAATTCCAAAATTCCAAATTTACATTTAAAAACGTTAAAAGTAAATAAAATTTAAATAATTGTTTATACTTGTTCAGTTCAAAATGTATATGGCGAAAGTGTTGGGTGCAAAAAGCATACAAAATCAAAATTCAAAAATTCCAAATTTACATTTAAAAACGTATAAGTATATGACAGAATTGTTGTGTACAAAATGTATATTATGGAAGTGTTGGGTGTAAAATGTATATCACGGAACATGTTGGACATGAAAAATGAAATATGTGAACCCGCCACTCCACCAACCTGCTACTCCATAATTATTTGGTGCAAAATGTATATGGTGGAAGTGTTGGGTGCAAAACGTATATCACGAAACAAGCTAGACATGAAAAATGAAAAATTAAAATGAATTTCACCTTTATTATCATAAACAAAATCAAAATTTCAAAATTCGAAATTTACATTTAAAAACGTTTAAAGTAAATAAAATTAAAAATAATTGTTTATACTTGTTCGGTTCAAAATGTATATGGCGAAAGTGTTGGGTGCAAAAAACATACAAAATCAAAATTCAAAAATTCCAAATTTACATTTAAAAACGTATAAGTATATGACAGAATTGTTGGATGCAAAATGTATATGATGGAAGTGTTGGGTGTAAAATGTATATCATGGAACATGTTGGACACCAAAAATGAAATATGTGAACCCACCACTCCACCAACCCGCTACTCCATAATTGGTTGAAGCAAAATGTATATGGCGGAAGTGTTGGATGCAAAAAATATATCACAACATGAAAAATAAAAAATTAAAATAAATTTCACCTTTATTATCATAAACAAAATGAAAATTTCAAAATTCCAAATTTACATTTAAAAAAGTTAAAAATAATATTGAATAAAATTTAAATAATTCTTTATACTTGTTGGGTGCAAAATGTATATGGCGGAAGTGTTGGATGAAAAAAGTATATCACGAAACAAGATGGACATGAAAAACTAAAAATTAAAATAAATTTCACCTTAATTATCATAAACAAAATAAAAATTCCAAATTTTCAAATTTACATTTAAAAATGTATAAGTATATGATGGAATTGTTGGATGAAAAATGTATATACCGTAAGTATTCGGTGCAAAATGTATATCACAGAACATGTTGGACACGAAAAATGAAACATGTGAACCCGTAACTCCGCGGCAACTCCGTAATTGTTAGGTTCAAAATGTATATGGTTGAAGTGTTGGGTGCAAAAAATATATCACCGAACAAGCTGGACATGAAAAATGAAAAATTAAAATAAATTTCATCTTTATTATTATAAACAAAATCAAAATTCCAAAATTCCAAATTTACATTTTAAAACGTTAAAAACAATATTGAATAAAATTTAAATAATTGTTTATACTTGTTGGGTGCAAAATATATATGGCTTCAACTTTATTATCATAAACATAATCAAAATTCTAAAATTCCAAATTTACATTTAAAAACGTATAAGTATATAACTGAATTGTTGGGTGCAAAATGTACATGATGGAAGTGTTGGGTGAAAAATGTATATCACGGAACATGTTGCACATGAAAAATGAAACATGTGAACCCACCACTCCGCTAACCTGCTAACCTGCCACTACTTAATTGTTGGGTGCAAAATGTATATGGCGGAAGTGTTGGGTGCAAAAAGTATATCACAAAACAAGCTCGACATGAAAAATGAAAAATTGAAATAAACTTCACCTCTATTATCATAAACAAAATCAACATTCCAAAATTCCAAATTTACATTTAAAAACGTATAAATATATGACGGAATTGTTGGGTGCAAAATGTGTATGACAGAAGTCTTGGGCGCAAAATGTATATCACGAAACATGTTGGACATGAAAAATGAAACATGTGAACCCGCAACTCCGTAATTGTTGGGTGAAAAATGTATATGGAAAAAGTGTTAGGTGCAAAACGTATATCACGAAACAAGATGGACATGAAAAATGAAAAAATAAAATGAATTTCACCTTTATTATCATAAACAAAATCAAAATTCCAAAATTTCAAATTTACATTTAAAAATGTTAAAAGTAATATTGAATAAAATTTAAATAATTGTTTATACTTGTTGGGCTCAAAATGTATATGGCGGAAGTGTTGGGTGCAAAGAGTATACAAAATTCCAAAATTCCAAATTTACATTTAAAAATGTATAAGTATATGATGGAATTGTTGGGTGCAAAATGTATATGATGGAAGTGTTGGGTGCAAAATGTATATCACTGAACATGTTGTATATGAAAAATGAAACATGTGAACCCGCCACTCCACCTACCTGTTACTCTATAATTGTTGGGTACAAAATGTTTATGGAAGAAGTGTTGGATGGAAAAAGTATATCACGGAACAAGCTGGACATGAAAAATTAAAAATTAAAATAAATTTCACCTTTATTATCATAAACAAAATTAAATTTCCAAAATTCCAAAATTCCAAATTTACATTTAAAAACATATAATTATATCACAGAATTGTTGGGTGCAAAATGTATATGACAGAATTGTTGGGTGCAAAATGTATATCACAGAACATGCTGGACATAAAAAATGAAACATGTGAACCCGCCACTTCGTAATTGTTGGGTGCAAAATGTATATGGCATAAGTGTTGGGTGCAAAAAGTATATCACGGAACAAGATGGACATGAAAAATAAAAAATAAAAATAAATTTCATCTTTATTATCATAAACAAAATCAAAATTCCAAAATTCCAAATTTACATCTAAAAACGTTAAAAATTATATTGAATAAAATTTAAACAATTGTTTATATTATTCATTAAGTAAAGTGTTATAGCATTATATAAATTACTATAAATCTTGGTACAATGTTATGATATTCTATAAATTACTCAGTCTCATGTATATGAAAGAATTGTTTGGTGCAAAATGTATATGGCAGAAGTGTTGGGTGAAAAACTTATATCACGAAACAAACTGTACATGAAAAATGAAAAATTAAAATAAATTTCACCTTTATTATCATATCATAAACAAAATCAAAATTCCAAAATTTCAAATTTACATTTAAAAACATTAAAAATAATATTGAATAAAATTTAAATAATTGTTTATACTTGTTGGGTGCAAAATGTATATGGCCGAAGTGTTGGGTGCAAAAAGTATATCACGGAACAAGATGGACATGAAAAATGAAAAAATAAAATAAATTTCAACTTTATTATCATAAACATAATCAAAGTGCAAAATGTATATCATGGAACATGTTGCACATCAAAAATGAAACATGTGAGACCGCCGCCACTCCGCTAAGCCGCCACTACATAATTGTTGGGTGGAAAATGTATATGGAAAAAGTGTTGGGTGCAAAATGTATATCACGGAAAAAGCTATACATGAAAAATGAAAAATTAAAATGAATTTCACCTTTATTATCATAAAAAAATCAAAATTCCAAAATTCCAAATTTACATTTAAAAACGTTAAAAGTAATATTGAATAAAATTTAAATAATTGTTTCTACTTGTTGGGTTCAAAATGTATATGGGAGAAGTGTTGGGTGCAAAAAGTATACAAAATCAATATTCCAAAATTCCAAATTTACATTTATGAAGTGTTGGGTGCAAAATGTATATCACGGAACATGTTGAACATGAAAAATGAAACATGTGAACCTGCCACTCCACCAAACCCACTCCACCAACCTGCTACTCCGTAATTGTTGGGTGCAAAATGTTTATGGCGGAAGTGTTGGATGCAAAAAGTATATCACGGAACAAGCTGGACATGAAAAATAAAAAATTAAAATAAATTTCACCTTTATTATCATAAACAAAATCAAAATTCCAAATTTACATCTAAAAACATTAAAAATTATATTGAATAAAATTCAAATAATTGTTTATATTATTCATTAAGTAAAGTGTTATAGTGTTATATAAATTACTATAAATCTTGGTACAATGTTATGATATTCTATAAATTACTCAGTCTCATGTATATGACAGAATTGTTGGGTGAAAAATGTATATGACGGAAGTGTTGGGTGCAAAATGTATATCACAGAACACTCTAGACATGAGAAATAAAAAATGTGAACCCATGACTCCGACAACCCGCGACTCCGTAATTGTTGGGTTACATGCGTTATGTATTAAATATTTCATGTACTATCAAATTTAAATACTAGGAACCTTTGTTGAAGTACCAGACATTAATAATTTTTGTAGAAATTTCAAATAAAACTAATTCGGGAATACTAAATTCTACATGGATACCACATGTACTAAAACTTGAAACCCACGCATTTACTCTCGTTCCAACTTGGCAGGGACTACACTGCCATGCATCACTTGTTTAATTTGAAAACAATTATTTCTTGAAAGTCTCAAACACTACCTTCAAAAATGTTGAGATAGTTCTCCATAAGAAAAAGCAGAGTGTAACTATTCCAAAGAACTAATAAAAGGGAGCGGGCCTAAGGTGCTTATGAGTAGATATTTCCAGTAAACCCCACAAAACCGCTAATTTCAAGGTCACCATAGGCTTATTTAGATATGGGAAGTAGGAAATAACCATTCCATATCATGTATAGCTAGACGTAGCTACCACAATTTATTAGACAGTATGGTCCAATTTTTAAAATTCCTAGATTGAATTCAAACCAACCTCATGTTTTTTCTTTCTTCAAACCATTAAAACCAAAGAAATAGGAGGAATCCTAGAAGAAGAGGAGCAGAGTATGACCAATCAAAACCAAAGAAATAAGAGGAATCCTAGAAGAAGAGGAGCAGAGTATGACCAATCAAGAAAAGGAAGAAGAGGGTGCAAACCCATAATTATTTTAAATAGAGAGGATTGTATTGTAGCTTGTAAACTAGGTATCACAACAAGCATCTTCCCTGAGGAAGAAGGGAACAAATACATGCCTTTCCACTACTAATCAATCCATACACCTTAGATCAATCAAACTACTTCACACCATAGAGAAGGTTGACCATCAGGAGCCTTTGTGAATTCTTCACCAATGAACCACACGAGATAGAGAAATGTCCAAATAAGAAGGGGAATTTGTCAATCCAATCCGATTTGCCAACCTGAGGAGAAAAGGAGGGATGGAAACCAAAACCAATTTATTTTAATCCAGAGGGCCTTTCCACCAATTTAAACCTCAAAAAGATCATCCACAATGCATCGCAAAGATGGTCATCCACAAGAAACCTATGCGAATTTGTACCAGCGAACCATGGTAGGAAGAGTAGAAATGATGACCAAAAAGAAAGGGAATTTCTTTAAACCAAGATAGATTTCCAACTAGAGGATCGAAGGTAAGATAGAAACCAGATCCAAAAGAATTATTCCACAGGGCCTGCATTGTCCCACAATTAAGATTCCAGGGATTAGAAGAGCATTCAATTTCCACATATCAAATGTAAATTTTCATGAGAATCTTTAGGACTAACTTCCATTTGAAATAATTTCCAATACTTAGACAACACACTATGAAATTTTGGATCATTCAAAATTTAATGAGGATTAATCACTACCATGAGCCAAATTTATAGGACAGATCATTCCAAATTTAGTGAGGATTCATCTCTACCACATGCCAAAATTATGGGATAGTTATATAGACATGGGCTCAATTTTTAAACATAGTTCCCAAACTTAATTATGTCTTTCTTTTTCCTTGTAGAAATTTAATGAAAAAATCAGCAAGTAAATATTATGTCATACACTTAGCAACCTAGAGATAATTGTTTTCTATGAACTCTGAAATGTCTAAACCCACATTCAGAAATTACCATAAGAAGGAATACACAATGCTAAGAAATTTTTCAATGGAATAAACACAATGAAGAGCAACCATTCAATTCAGAAATTTAGGCAATGCCAGGGAAAATCCCAATGTGGAGAAACCCAAAGAGAGAGAGAGATTTTATTAGCTTAATGAAAGATATATCAGCAACAACAACACATTTACATCCAAGAAAAATAACTTACATGATCTGGGATCTTTTTGTTAGGTAAATTATTAAAGAACTATATTAAATGAGGATAAACTAAAGTACACCATAAAGAAGGAAAAACTCAAAAGAAAAGAGACATAATCATGCAATATGAACACAAATAACTTGATAATGAAGTTCGTCCCTGGTGGACTATGTCTCCAGGTCCCGCTATCAAATGGCTAGGTCTTTTCATTAACTCCACAAAAGAATTGGGCAAAATACATAAGCATACCTCATTCTCGAGTTAAGCCATAGAAGCTTTGCTCAAATAAAAAAACTAACATCACCACTAATGCCTCTCTCTGAGTAAAACACTTTTTGACCAAAGAGCCACCCTTGCCTCAATTTGTGTGCCACTGCTCCTGCAATAAATAACTGGCAATGTCTCGAAATACATGCAAAATATCAAAAATTGTACAAAAGGCCATACAGATCTGTATTGTACAGACGCGCTTAGTCTACCTCTCATGTTCTTGTGTCCTGAACTCTGCTTCGAAGGCCCCTTCTTATACCATTTTGTGGTGGTTAAGAAATAACTGAGTTCATTGGTTTATTGGTTAGTGGAGCTAAGTTTAGATGCTAGTTGTTGGGGAGGTTTCGGGGTATAATCCCACAAACTCCCCCTTGTAGTGCACTATGCTTAGTCTGGCGGTGGCTTTGGCGACTTTAACTGGCGGCTTTTGCTAAATATGGCGAACATTTTTGGCGGAATTCTATTAAACTTGTGAAGACTCTGGCGTAGATTCTGGTGACGGTTAGTTTGGAGACTAGCGGAATATGCCACCAAATCTAGTGGAACCGCCGCTATATTTGGTGACGTATGTATTATATGTATATTTTTAATTTTTGGTCATGGGGTGTCATTGTGCATTTTAAGGGTGCCATGTGGTGCCTCCCTATTGGGCAATGTGGCATCCTCTGATTTTTACACATGTGTGATGACATCACCTCCATGTCAGATCAGACACATGGCACCTTCTGGGTGGTGTCACATGGAATCACCTGGGGGTATCATGTGGCACTTTTTTACTAGTCCATGTGGCGCCCTAAAATGTCCAAATCTGAGTGACATGTGGCAGCCTTTGGTGCTACCATGTGGCATGTTGATGTCATCATGTCACATGTCACCCTCTGCATTTTCCACGTAGGTTGTACGGATGTTGATGTCATCAGTATTGATGTTGATGTTAGCAGTACGAACGTTGACTCATCCTGTGGACTAGGTTAGGTTGACCAAAACTTTGACCGCTTGTATATTTCATTTCGTAACTCTGTTTGACAATTCGTTTTCATCATTAAAAATATTGCAACACACTCTTCGCGATCGTGCCCTTTTCACTGAGTTTTGGGAACTTTGAATTTTTTCCCTTTTGTTGTCTGTTAAAGTCATTATGAGCGTCCTGAATTGCTTCTGTGTGTTCTGATTTGTTCCTAGCCTTCTCTGGATCCCTTTTGGATCATTCCTTCCCACTAAGAGCTTATTGGATCACCAAAATATTTTATTAATCAATTGGTAAGTGAGCGACTAGTTCCCTCACCTTATCCTTCTCAATCCACTTTGCCTTACTTAGATGTGTGTCATTTAATCTTACTCGAAGATAATAAACATCACCCATGCGTGAAGTCCTCGTCCTTCTATCTAGGATGATATATTCCTATAACTCATCCAAGTACTCAGGTGAAAAATAATCAACTGAAGGTATTGAAACTTCCTCATCATGATATATGATCATAGGAGGCTCAAAAAGTTTCAAGTTCTCTACGTTCACAACTGAATAAATTGGAATATACAATGGAATATCTAAACAAAAAGAATTAGTGTCACTTTTCTCCAAAATAGTGAAGGGTCCATATTGAATGGGCTTGATTTTCTTGCCTTCACCCTTCAATCATTCCTTGTTGATGTGAAGCCATACCCGGTCTCCAACCTGGAACTGATGATCAACCATGTGTTTGTCATGTCAAGATTTATACTGTGCTTGACTCTCCTCCAACTGTTCCCTGACTGCCTGGTGTATCTAATGAATCCTCTGGATGAACTTGTGGGCTCTATCCTTTGTTCATTATTCATTCACATTGATATCTCTCCCATACATAAAGTCCAAAGGAACCTTTGGTAAGTACCCAAAACAGGTCTCAAAAGGTGAACTCTAAGTGGATGAATGTAAAGCTCGGTTATAAGCATGTTGTACATAAGGTATCTATTCATCCCATAACTCAGGATGTTTGTTGCAATAGCCTCGAAGAAAAAGTACCACTATTATGTTTACCACCTCTATATATTCGTCGGTCTGTGGATGAAAAGTAGTGCTCCTTTTCAATTTGGTGTCCATCATTATCCACAAGCTAGTCCAAAAATCCCCAAGGAATCGAGTATCTCGATCCAATACAATGGATGTGGGTAACCCAAAGTGAACCTAAACATGCTGAAAAAAGAGATTAGCAGTCTTCTCAGCAGTGATCTTCGTTTTACATGACATCAATATACACATCTTTTTGAACCTATCCACTATGAAATACAAATAATCATGACCCCCTTTGGTCATTGGTAAACCCCCTACAATATACATGGAAATTCTTTCCCATGGAAGGTATGGAACTGGAAGTGGTGAGTATAGCCTCAATTTTCAATTAGTGGGCTTACAAGTAGAACACATCACACATGTGTTTACATATTTAGTTACAATTGATTTCATTTGAGGCCAATAACAAAACCTCTGCAAATGAGCCATATTTTTTCCTACCTGAAAATGCCCAGACACAAGAGAAGTATGAACTTCTCATATCACATGGACTCGTTCACTTGTAGGAATACATAGCTTCCCAAGATGATAGAGTAACTTTCCCTGCAAAAAATAGTTCTCTACCTGTGCACCATGGGTTACCTTCTCATATACTTCTTTAAAATCTTCATTGATGGAATATTTTTCTACATAGATATCATGAGATAAATAAGTATTATTCAAAATAATAGAAGCTGCAATAGGAGGTCTAGAAAGCATATCAACTACCTTGTTACATGTACCCTTATTGTACTTGATTACCAAATGAAATTGTGGTAGAAAACCCAACCACCTTTAGTGTCGATATTGTTGCAGTTTGGTAATAGATATATGCTTGAAGATATTGTAAGGGCTGGTGATCTGTATGTATGATGGTTTCTTTCCCTAACGAGTAATGATTCCATTTCTTTATGCTTTGGACTAATGCATATAACTCTTTATCAGATGTAGGATAGTTAACAACAACTTAGTTAAAGTCTCAAAGTGGTAACATATAGGCTTATGATAGTGCATCAATACAACATCCATGGCATATCCATTGGCATATGTCTCGATCTTGAATGCATGTTGAAGATTTGACAGTGCTAATACTGGTGCGATACTGATCTTCTCTTTCAAAATGTTGACATATTTTTTTTGCCTTCCTTCCCAATGAAAAGTGTTCTTCACACTAGTTAAGGCATGCGAAGGAGTTGTTATAAAGGAGGATTTGGTAATGAATATCCTCCAATATTGGACTGCACCCAAGAATCTTCGAACTTCATTCACACTCTTTGGCTCAAGATAATTTACAATCACTTCAATTTTGGAAGGATCAATCTTTAATTTTCCTCCTCCTATAATATGACCTAAGTACACAAGTGTAGTCTTGCCAAATTCACATTTAAACATATTCACATACAACTTTTCCCTCTACAAAGTATCCAATACTTGTTTTACATACCTTACATGTTCATCCCAAGTCCCACTAAAAACAAGAATGTCGTCTAAATATACAATCACAAAGTCATCCAGGAAAGGCCTAAATACATCATTCATCACATGCATGAAAGTTGTTGTTAATTTTTCAAAATCCCAACCCAGTTTCAGTCTCACTGAATTTTTCTGTCAAATTTAAATTGCCAAACTCAGTTTCAGCACTATTTCAGCATATGTTACAACCTAGTGTTTCAGCATATACTCAGTGGTGTTTCATCTTAAGACTCAACACTATGTTTCAGCATATGCTACAGCCTGGTGTTTCAGCATCTGCTCACAACGATGTTTTAGCTTAAGACTCAGCACTATGTTTCAGCATATGCTATAGCCTGGTGTTTCAACATCTGCTCACAGCGGTGTTTCAACTTAAGACTCAGCACTATGTTTCAGCATATGCTATAGCCTGTGTTCGACAACACAGGTATTCCAACAGAGGACGAACACCTTCAGTAACCACTCACATAACCAGATCAAAGATCAACACATCGATGTTTTCACGTGGTAAAACCCCTACGGGGA